>JAMKCH010039633.1:0-14167 GCA_023653785.1 Ophioderma brevispina | reverse complement strand
TTACACATGTTTGCTGATGTTCTGTTGATGAATGTGGTTCTATGCTCGCGTTGAGCCAGTTCGCCTTTATGTGTCGATCTGCTTCACATTTTAAGTGGTGTTGCTTACTCAAATCTCATCTCATTGTTTGTTTGTTTGCATGTGTGTCTTGTTTGTTCATTTGTTTGCCTATGCGTTCATATTTTAAGTTTATTACTTGCGACCGCAATCAACTAAAGAATGGACATGAAGTTGTTGTTGTTAATTGATACTTCTTGACGTTAGGTCTTTGAATACGGTAAAGTGCCACTTTTTCTGGCAACATCATTTTTGGAAAAAGGGAGTGTGTGTTGATGCCAAAAGTGTTTTTTGAAAAGCGACGACGTTTTTGGCAGAGCCAAATGTTTCCTCTCTTCAAACCTTTTTGAAATTTTCTAAACATCCAGTTCTAAGTGAAGTTATGCAACAAAATGTCCTCGAATTTTAGGGGGGGAACTTATCTTATAATATAAATAAGAGGTGCCTCTTATCAACATTGACGCACCTGGTAACGCTCGTGTTTTACGCACGCGCCAACTAGGCCCTCAGCTACCAAGGTTTTATTGCCCCGTCGGAGGTCAGAAGGTTGAGATGGTAATTCTTATTCAAAATTTTCCGCTGAATCCGAAAATCGAAGTCTTGCATGCAGCAGCCGCCGGGTTGGGTGAAAAATTGACTTTCTTACTATTTCAGTCATATTTTTAAAGAAAACACCTCAAAATCATGTTTCTGTCATAAAACCTTTATTTTACATCCCAGGAGAACGATTTTGGAATCAAATGAAAGGGAAAATTGCACTTTATTTAGCCAAATAAACCATATCACTTCATGTGATTTTGTTAGGCGGAAAGGGCAATAAAATCTAAATTTGGGGCAAAAAAGTGCATTTTGACATTTTTTCAATTAACACCTAAAAACTCCAAATATTTTGACTAAAACTGAAATATATGGATTCAGATAGAATATTTGGACCCATTTCCTAATTTTTATCATCATATAAATGAGCCAGATGGCGGCAACTACCATTTGTTTTTACGAACGAAATGTGTCCGAACATCAAAATTTGCCATTCTGAAAATATTCCCTAATTAAATGATAATTTATATAGCAAGTCAAAAGAAACTGGACCCTGATTTTACTCACCATTTTGCATCTATAAGTGGAGTGGTATGTATCTAAACATGTATCAACAAAACGCTCATTCTCATAGCTTTAATTTACTACAAAGATCATTCCCATCGGTTAAGTATTCACCGAGCTTTACTCTTTTGAACCGAGTATTCGGTTTTGCGACCTGACCATGGATTCACATTAAAATCCGTGGCATTTAGCCAAGTAAATGAATGTCCAGAAGTAAATATGGCTATTTTCTGAATGCAGAATAAATTTGATGGGTTTGCCCCACAAAAAGAGTCAAACTGTGACAACTTTCCAGGTAAGAAAATGCTTTAGTTCAAACATGTCACATCTTTAAAGGGTGTTTTGAATAATTCTTGCTATTATCACAGGCTTTTACACCGTATAAACATAGGCATACCCGTACCCATCTCTGTCATCTGTATTTAAATAGGAATCCATTGACAGATCGCAAAACCGCCTATTCTTCATTCGAAATATAGTAGTTCGGCCTATGCCTGTTTTGAATGATTGTTGCAGTAAAATAAAGCTAATTTAAAAGGAAAAACAAAAATGTTGCATTGATACCAAATAGTTGGGATGTATTTTCCATAAGATGCAAGTTATTTTTATCCAGCCTAAGCAGTGCCCTTCTTTTGTCTTCCATACTCCAAAAGGCTAAAAAACACTTATCAAATAATTGTTTCCTTTTGTAAATGTAAAATTAAACAGCAGTAACTGAATAATATACATAACTTGCCTTTAGTCTGTTTCCAGTATGGAGGGTAAGCTAAATCAGTTTCCTTAATTTCTCTCTCTAAACCTCAGATCTTATCACTTATATGATCTGATCAGACCCCGGGGGAGGGGGCACTCCCATCATGGAGGTGATGCGTATGTAAGGCTGTTACGACCCCCCATTTTCAGCATCGCTGTCACCCAAAGACCCCATATATTTTGAAAATTTCACCCAAAGACCCCTATAGTTTTTGAACATTTTACCACTCTCACTCAAAGACCCCTATTTTTGGGAAAATTTCACACAAAGACCTTTATTTTGAGTAAAAATTTTTAAAAAATTTCTAAAAAGACCCCATTTTTTGAAAATTTTGCAAATTTGTCATCCAAATCCCCCTATTTGTTGGCATTTTGGCTGCCTCTTACCCAAAGACCCAGCTGAAATTTTAAAGGAACTGCACATTTTTTATGATAATAATTATTCGTCCCATTTTACAACAACAGCAAGCCGGCTACATGCTCTTTTTTGATCAGCTTGTTCCCCCAGCAATTTGGGAAGAAAGTAAAATGATTCTAATAGGTCTATTTAAAGGCAGAGCTGTTTTTCAGTTTTGAAATTAGGTGCCACATAATAAATTGTTTTGGGATGGCCGTCCAGTTATTGGTACATAGTTTTTTAAAAAAAAATAGGTGCAGAGGGGTCAAAATTCGTCCTGATGATTTGCTTTTAAACAAGGAATGTTGTCCCCTCTCAGGACTGGTGTGATGACTTTGCTACCTAAAAGTGATTGTGGCCCTTCATATTTAAATTATCATCAATATTTCTCTTTTGAGCAAACCGACAATAAAGCTATAATAAAAGGGGCAAAAGTTCCACTTTTTTGCTGAATTTTGATAAAAAAAGTCCAAAATAGAAAAGTCCATTTTTTTGAAGTCCTCAACGAATGCCATTCATTTTGTGAAATGGGTGTTTCTTGTCCTGGTCCCTACCTCCTTTTTTTTTTTACATGCATTGTTGGACTTATCAAATGCTGAAGTACTCATGTTTAGAACTTTTCTTGCACCTTTTTTCGATGCTGCATATGTTTTGCTGTGGTCAAGACTTTTCACTTGGTAGAATGACCAACGTATTGGCCAGACATTGTGTTCCTTTGCTGTTCATTTATAAAAGTACTTGTATGCCGTTATATCTAGTCTCGAAGCTGTTTCCGCGAGGTACCCTTTAGATGGTCATGATGATGGCGAGTCATCCTCCATCTGCATTCAGAAAATAGCCAATTTTCTTCTGTACTTGTTGCTTGCTAAAACTCCGTTTGATTTTAATTTGAATCATGGACAGATTGCAAACCGACTACTTAATATCAAAAGAGTAAAGCGGAGAATACTTAACCAATGGGAATGATCTTTGGATTAAAAGAAAGAGTCTATGAAATGATCTTTCTGTTGATATATTGTAATTTCAAGATGCAAATTGAGTGGGCCCAGTTTTCTTTTGACTCACTCTATAAACATCATTTCAGGGAATATTTTTCATAAATGGCAAATTTTGATGTTCGGAGACACATTTTGTTCGTAAGACAAATGGTACTTGCCGACTCCTGTCCTCATTTATGATTATAAAAATTAGGAAATGGGTCCAAATGATTCTATCTGAATCTAATATTTCATTTAGGACAAACTATTTGGAGTTTTTGAGTTATTTAATGAAAAAATCGGCAAATGCACTTTTTTGCCCCAAATTTGGATTTTATGCCTTTTTTTTTTCAGCTAACAAAATCACAGAACGTGATAAAAGTGATCTTTTATTCAAAAATCGTGTTCTCCTGGGATGTAAAAAATAAAGTTTTATGACATAAATAGAAATTTTGAGGCGTTTTTCTTCAAAATAGACTGAAATAGTAACAAGTCAAATTTTCACCCACAACCCGGCGGCTGGTGCATGCAAGACTTCGATTTTCGGATTCAGCGGGAAATGTTGGATAAGAATGACTATCTCAACCTTCTGACCTCCGACGGGGCAATAAAACCTTGGTAGCTGAGGTCCTAAACGCGCCCATACGTCCATAGAGCAAGATGACTAGCAACCTGACCATCCGCCGCAAAAAAGGGAAGTAGCACTTTACCTGTAGGGCATGGGTCCGCCTCGTGTTTTTTTTTTTAAAGTGGCAAATATGACATTTGCGTTTTCTTTGACGCTGTCATTAGTGCCCACGTAACCCTTTACCCGTGTTGACACATTATTATTTTTGCTTCGAATTCATCTATAAAGTCATCTATATATAGTGCAACACTTGTACCAGTATATATAATTGAAGTGACGGCTAAGTTGACAGCTGACACAGAATTGCCACAGTCTCAAATGCGTCATCAACGCTTCCATGCGAGATACACATTCGGTACACGGGCTAAGGCCTCACTTTATTGTTGCGATATACGACTGCAGAAGATGATCGATGAACTCTAAAATCCGGCGTCTAATCTTCATATCTGTGAATGATGAATTAAAAAGTGGAATCAAAAGGCGTATGGTGTAATTAAAGAATATCCGGTGGAAGGAGGGTAATATCATCCTGTTTTCACTATGAATGTTTTAAACACTTAAGTGAGTAAGGGCACCTGTGGTCCCTTCGAATTCGGTTGGCAAGGTGCATGAGGAAGGCATATGAATGTTACCACCTTCCCGTGAAGAAATTTAGACGAATGTACACCACGTATTGATGGTTGTAAGAGAACTGTATGTCTACACTACTGAATAACTAACAACAATTCTTTCGTTTTCAAGTTACGGGAACATTTGTTCCAAATGAAAACTAAAATGATGTCATTTTCTAACACTACTGAACAGTATCAACATGAGAGATCCTGAAAAAAAATAAAATACATGCGTATAGGATCATGACGACCCATGCTGCAGGGGGAGGTCCAGGGGCGGAAAAAAAGCATCCCCCGACTATAGGTCCAGTGGGTCCGGAGTACCGGGAACTGGGGGTACATGGAATCAGGGCGAAAATTCCCGCTAAAATTTGCTTTTTAAGGCAATTTGACCCAGTGGCCGTAAATTTCTTGTCAATTGGGGGGGATGGGGGATGATTGAAAATTTTTGAATTGAACCGGATTGAGTTGCTTGAAAATATCCATTAATAGCACATGGGCGCGCGAAGCGCGCTAAAAATTTTGACATTTTTTTAGAAGCTAAACTCGCTAATGTAAGGTTAATTAAACAAAAATGCGGTTGAAGCGCGCTAAAATTTGCCGTTTTTTTAAACGATTATGTTAAAATATGAGGTTATTTTGGCCAAAAAAACAAATGAAAGGGCATCAAACATTGGGGGGGAGGATCGATATTGAACATCCCCCCGCCATCAAAATATTTGGGGGGATATATCCCACCCATCCCCCCCGGGATTACGCCTATGATTTGACCTTCTTTTTTACCACCCATTATATGGTTTCAAATCTGAAGCCACCCCACCTCCTATACATAAAACAGGATCAGAATATCATAGGGTCCTAATTTCGGGAAGTCGTTCATACCGCCTACATCTAAGGTTTGGACACCCGATTGGGCAGTAAGTATGGACCCTCTTCATCAATGCTTGGAAGTTGGTAGTCTCAAATCGCAGTGTCACTTCTTCTATAGGGCGATTTTAAGGTTACACACGGGTCAAACGTTTAAACTACTCCAAACACGTTGAAACATTTGTGACCCATCACATCAAAAGCTACCAGTTGTCACTCAAGGTTCAAGTTGAGATTTTGTTTGCATCAAAAGGCCTGTATTATCAGCTTTAAAATGATACCTCTCATGTGTAAATTGCGTGTAGCAATGCAATTTTATGAGGAAAATGGGGTTAAATTTCTTTTTATTTTCTTTGTTTTTTCATGCATAATTTAACTAATATATTGAAATGCAAATTCCCGACAACTGGTAGGTTTGATGTGATGGGTCACATTTTGTCTTATCGTCCGTCTAGTCATAAGGATTCCACAAACAGTGACAAATGAATAGTTTGTACCACTTTCGACAATTGGTTTTTGAGTTATAGGGTAAAAAAGGACTAAAATGATGATAAAGGTCAATCTCAATTTGTACAGAGGTCAACATGATGATTGTAAGTTGCTCTGATTATATTTCAAATACTTGCAAATTATTGCCTGAGGAAAGAGCACTCCCAAAAAGTATAGTTTTGGTATATGTGAAATGTTTACTTACCGAGATAAAGGTCAAAGAAGGTCAATGCCGATTGGATTATGTTTCCCTAGATATGACGTATTTTGCCATAACATGATAACTGTGCTCTGCAGATGTTACAAGCTAGTCCCATTTAGGTAACAAAGTGCAACTTCTGATTTTTACCCCTGTCAAATGGAAATTGACCTTTTTTTTTACAATTTAGCAATTTTTCCCTTATAACACCGAAACCAATAGTCATAGATGGTACAAATTATACATCTTTGGAATCCTTATTACGAGACGGACAATATGACACACTTTTCAACATGTTTGGAGCATTTTAAAAGTTGGACCCCCGTGTAACCTTAAATTGACCCCTATTGGGAAAAGTGACACCACAAATTGAGACCACTAACTACCTAGCATTGATATAGAGGGTCCTTACTAACTATATACCGGCCAAATGTGCCAATGCTTAGATGTAGTGGGGCATGAACGACGATGTTTGGCCCAAGTCCGTGCTCCCTCTCTAATACGCTCATGAAATGGATATTGTTTTGTGACGTAAAGCGCAAGTTGTATGTTAAATTTTCTGTTAAAGTGACAGGAGGAGATTTTTTTAGGATACAAATTTATCTCACATTTCACTGAATCGGTAGTAGATCACCTACCGAGAACGTTTCGAAGGTTTATTGGGAAAAAACAGGTGCAAAAGAAAACCGCAAATCTTGTTTTGAACTTGCCTGCTATCGTAATCCTTCCCCATAGAAAACCACGCATTGACTTTCTGTCGTGCACGACAGAAACTGCTAAATCATCATCTTATTACATAAAGACGGTGTATTCGGCTTATTCACTTCAGGTGTAGTCTAATACATTGGTAAGCATTCCGAATATGTAAAAAACCGGGGTTCGAGAAAAATTGGGGGCGCTTCTTTCTGGAAATCTCATGTCTCTTTAAGCTGGTAAACCAAAGTGAGACTTGTCCTGACAAAATACACATTTTGCGAATGGACCAAGTAAGATTCAAGTATGAGGAGCAACAATTAATTATGATTTTATGGCAGGGCTACTAGGTTGAGTAACATAACTGCACGCCTCCCAACCAAGCTAGTGGCCAAGATCTGCCGCTAGTATTAAAATCCTCAAAAGAGTAGAATTTCACTATTTTTGAGTGGTTTAACTGGCTTGAGTGAATTTCACCCTTTTGAGGCGATTTAATAATAATAATAATAATAATACATATAATAATAATAATAATAATAATAATAAACTTAATAATAATAATAGTATTATCGATTATCACTCTCTTCGCTCGCGCTGCTCTTTTCTCACGGACATGACTAAACTGCATCTTTAACAAATACTAGAATATCTGATGTGTAATCAAATATACGTAAGGAAAACAAACAGTTAATGCAAGTATACATCTTGTGTTTTAGACGAGGAAAATGGACATAACGGCCGGTATTCACAAAAGCGGGTTAACTTTAACCCAGTGTTAATTCTAACCCTGGGTTAAATATCCCATAGAGGATAACATGAATTTAACCCAAGATCGCGGGTTAAACCCTGTTTAACCCTGGGTTAAAGTTAACCCACTTTTGTGAATACCGGCCATTGTCTCCGTTTTGTTTCAACATATTTTCCTCACTTATGCATGGAAAGCATAAATGCACCACGACATTCGAATTAAGGCAGCTGCAATAGAAGTAATCCTTGAAACCAACAACAAATCATCAGCATTTATAATAGAACTTTAAACCAAAGATCTAATACTGCGAATAAAAAGGGAAACGGATGAGAGCACATTGCCGTTAATCGTTCCTTTTGAGGATGACTTCTTGCCCAGGGAGCTAGATAGTAACATACAATTTATATTCGCAAAGGCTCCCCGAAGATTAAATACCGATTCAGGAATTCATTGACGGTGTCCTTATGAGTCAATCCAATTTCAAAGAATATGGCCCAAGGTAGACTTGAGTGGACTTGTGCATTTTAAAGAGCTACGGGGGCCAGTGTGAATTTGCAAAACACGTTACTCTATGCTCTAGATTAATATTTGTGTAAAAATTCTAAAATTACTTCAAAAACAAGAATAACTAGTCTTTTAAAAAAGACAACCATCGCCTTAGCGTGAGTTAGTAAATAATATGTTAGTGAGATCAAGGGAAACCCCTCTCGTATTAGATTATTTAACCACGTATAATGTCAGTCATCAACCATACTCATGCATCAACCTTTTAATTTGAAATCACCCAAGGACCTCTATTTTTGGCATTTGCCATCCTGTCACCGAAATGCATCATGGGTTTGGAAAACGCCAGCCTTACACCGTACCCATATCCATTTCATAGGTGAGTGCCCACAGGGTTATTTCACACTGTTACTTTGGCCCAAGTTTCCCCAATTTCAGGGAATAATCCGGCCACGGCTTCATCATTCATTCAACAAATATATTGGGAAAGGTGTTAGTATTTCCATTTGTTTAATTTATTACAGTATGCGCGGTTATTTCTGGTAAAAGAGCAGCAGTGACCAAGATTTCAGTCAATTCCAGTGTGACCAGGATTGCAATAGCCTAAAATTTCTTGTTATGAGTCTGTTCACATGTGGAACATTCAATCAAAATACCCATACACCGAGTAACAAACTTCAAATTACAGGAAACTGGTTTAAATCATAACGCTTGTGTTATTGGGCAAGTGACACATATGGTTACTCTCAGGACCATGGGTCAGATCATCCATCACCGGTCATGAAATGAGGAGACGGTGACCCACTGTGAGGGGTGGGCCCTGTCACAAATCAAACGTTTTGTTCTAACTGCTTAGGAAATGTCAATGAATTTCCTAGTAGGCATAGACCATGTCCTTATTATTAAAAATAATGGGAAACCAGAGGACTTTGCACGTACATGAGACAACACCCAACTCTGGGCATGACTGTGATATATGACCATAAATTGCTTGTGCTTAACATATGCTCTGAATTTTATGCTAGGGTAACTTTGCAATGTTGTGGTTTTTATCTAATTATTACTCCGATTTTATACCATCTCGATGCGAATAAATGAGAGAGGAGAGGACAAGAGAGATTGGGTGCGGGATGTGGAGGAGTCGCCAGCGCCTTGGAAAGCATCAGACTGTATAAGCTGATGTTTTTTAAGCTGTATAAGGCTCGCTCAATAGTTTTATTGTTAAATAGGTCACCCAAATTATTTCAAGTGTATGAAAATTTAAGGTATTATTATGAAAAAAAAAATCAAATAAAACGATAAACAAACAAGCAAATTGTGTTCAGTAGCGGCAGAGATTCTTATTGTGGAGCATGCGGTATATTAACACTAAGTGCATAGGGGGGCGGTCCATGTGGACCAGGATTTCGTTTTCCGAGTGCAAGTTTGAACGCTAAACTATTTTGCCAAGATTTGTGTAATTGCCTAAAATCATATATTGTGGTTGGGGAAAAAAATCAAATTGGTCTGGCGTTTTAAAACTCATTAGCATAAAAAAAAGGCATATTTGGGGCGCTTTTCTCAATTTTTTTGCCCTTAAATCGCACTGGAAAAACTTTTTTTGAATTTTTATTCCCGCATGCGAATTTTCTGATGTCTTACTATAATGAGCCAAATGTTCCTTCGGGAAAAGTCAGGGGTAGGACGTGCCAAACCTAACAGGGCAACAGAACAGCATCAACTTCCGGCGTAACCCGAGTGCTAGTCTTATTCAAAGACTCAACGGTAGGAGGGCGCTCTTACGCATATCGAACGGTCATACACAGACTTGACTTAAGGCTAGGCCTGGTCACGAATATTTAAATCTTAATGACCGTTATTGGAAATTACACTATTTTGCAGCGGGGTTAACCCACTAACCCAGACGGATTTTGAAGTCAATATTTTTTCTTAAATTATCACGATATTACTAAGATGTATTGAACGAAGGCTTAAAAGGTGATTTTGCAATGTTACTGGGACCGAGGCTGGACGTTACGCCGAAAATGCGTGATCACTTAAATGCGTGACCGTCACGCAATTTCGGCAACTGGTGAAAAGTGAAATATTCAACGGAGAGTATGTGCATGCGTGCAGTCATGTGCATTGGACCCCGATCATGCTGATTGTACCATTGTACGTGTGGGTATAAGAACACTGGTATGCGGGGTTGACTCTGGCGGGGTGGTAACCGTGGTATGAATGTTATAGGCTAAGCTAGGCTACGTGTGTTCCGAGTATCACTGAGTATAGTGGGAAAGGTGACGGCACGAATATGCCCGGTAGAAGGGGTAGTAGAGGCCCGAGTAGGGGATCCATAGGTGACATATTTGAGGGACCTTCTACTCAAAATACACTTAAAGGGGGATGGCCCGATTTAAGGATATGAAGTTTTCAGCATGTGATAGTTTGGCCTTCACTCCAAAACCCAATCTGTAAAGTTTCGCGCCGATATTTCAATCCGTTTTGATGCGAGAGCTAAAAACGTGAATATTGGTCGACCAAAATGGGGCACATTTTCTCTCATAACTTCCAAACCAAACATCCTTTGGCTCTAAGATTTCACAGGGTAAATGAGAAAAATAGCAGCTTTCTTCTGATACCAAAATGTTGACCACTTCCGGTAAAATCTGGGGCTTCTGGGGACGAGGCTATTAGCAATCGGGCCATGGACCTTTAAAGGTTTGAAAAGTTGACTAAAAGATATAGGAAATGTTTTAGGTCAATTTGAGGGTGCTGATTTCAGTGTGGTTGGAAAGCTGACCAAATCAGCTGATCTCATGCGGGTCGAACATTATCAACATAAACAATCCCCGGGAAACAATCAAAGCCTTGAACTGTGATCCCCACGCGATCATTTATGCAAGCAGGTTGTTGATTCCCGGATACAAGGCTCAGCCTCAGCGCAGGCATAGCATTGCGCAGGCAGAGAGCGCCAAGTACACGGGGAAAATCGGTATTGCTGTCGAATTCACGTGATTTCGACAAACTGCTTTTACTGCGAAATCACGTTATTTCGGCATAAATTTAGTGCCGAAAAAGCGTGATATCACGGTATTTCGACAGACGGATGCCGAAATCACGCGATTTCGACAATCACGCATTTTCGCCGTAGAAAATACACGTTAGAATTCCCTAAATGACCGTTTGGAAATCCCCAATGCCCAAATCGAGCAGATCGTATCCGACACCCCCCCCCCTTCCCGGAAAAGTGGTTTTCATTTTTTTGGCGGGGGAATTGGGTGCACGTTCCAAAAACTGGTTTTGGGGCTGCCATTTTGAATCCGTAGAACCAATTTTCATTGTTTCCTATTACGTGGTCGTGTTGATGTACCCTATCAATGACCAGAGTTTTGGTAAAAAATTCCAACTGGAGTGCAGAAGACCATTATGCACTTAAGTGTTAACCGCATTTTTTCTCTATTCATGATCTACGAAAACTTTATTTTTTGGGCCAAAATAGAAAAGTTCAATTTGATTTTTCAATATCCCCATCGATATTTTTTTATATATCTTTATAATTCCACTGTTAAATATATCGTTTCCAAATAACTTATTATTTTGTGTGATTTAAGGCACATCTGGAAAGAACCTGTTGAAAACTTAAAGGAGCATTTCGTGATCCACAGCCTCGTCCCCCGACTTACCTCAAAATATTTGAGATTGTTGTATCATCTGAACCGTCGGGCTAAGTATAGTATGTGTGCCCAATCTGCCGTGCAAATTCGATCGTCTCTGCAAGAAATTCGCAATTTTGTATTTTTTACAGTACAGTGGTCTATGGGAGATTGTGATAAGAACATTTGCTCATAACACCAAAACGATAGATCAGAATCAACTGAAATTTTGGGAATAAACTTTTCTCAAGGATATCTAGCGAAATATGAACAAAACAGATAGTGCTAGAATCACGAAGTGCACCTTTAAATAAACAAACAACAAACAAATGAATAAACATAACTATATAACTATATATCTATATCTATATAGATATAAATCCAAGTAATTAAGTTAAATCATCCACAGTAAAGTGCTCAACCAGAAGGGAGCTGAAATTAATTATTTAAAATGGACTTGACGGTTGACTAATGCATTGTTGTTTTAAATGTTGAAACACGGTTTCGAGAATTCGCTGGAAAGTACCCAGTGTTTATAATTTTGGTACCAGTGGATAGCTATGGTCCTGCTCTTTCCATTGATATTTGAGCATCAGAGCAAGTACTAATATTCTCCTCCTCCTCTTTACATGGTAGACTAGCATGTTTTTTTTTTTTTTTTTTTTTTTTTTTTTTTTTTTTTTTTTTTTTTTTTTGGGGGGGGGGGGGGGGGGGGGGGGGGGGGGGGGGGGGGGGGGGGGGGGGGTGCCAAGAGAGAAAGAGATCAAGATGAGATGGGATATAATGGGATAGCGGCGCCGGGGGTGGGTGCGAAGCGCGGAAGCTCTGCATTTATATCATGGCAATCAAGCTTTTTCCAATATAGTTGATGGGGAAATGTTCATAGCACTTATTTCTTAGTGCGCTGGAAAGAGTTGGTTAAGGACAATTGATCAGGATTTAATCAGGATATAATAATGGTATTGTGTTAGTGTAAATGTGTTCACTATACCCCCTCGCTCTTCAGATTTTCGAACCGTTGTTTAAAAAATGGGTATACCCGGCGAGCATGGCGACCCCGAAATTTTTTTTACGCTTGCGATTTTACAATTTTTTTTTTTTTTTTTTTTTTTTTTTTTTTTTTTTTTTGGGGGGGGGGGGGGGCGACCAACTGAAAATAGGAGTTGATTTTGATCAATATAGCGGATTTAAAATAATATTAGAATCTGAATCTCCAACCCTAAAACCCCTAAAATGACTCATTTATATATAATTCTTAAAATTTTAAAATCTGCTGGCGACCATCTTAGATTTGATCAATATGCATGGCGGCTTTAAAGGATAAAGTTAACATTATATCATTAAAATAACATTGGACTCTGAATCTTCACCCCCCCCCCCAAAAAAAAAAGGAAAAAAGAAAGATGCATCATTCATGAATTATAGCGTTTTAGATTTAATATTATAATTCCGGTGGTGGCCATATTGGATTTGGCGGCCCCAGGGCGCCCTTCTTGGCGCCCATCAGAAATCTAAAACGTATGATATATGCAACATTTGGCCCAAATTTGGTGATTTTGGAAGAAACTGAACCAAACAAATCCATCAGCCATAACAAAAAGTGGTTTGGGCATGTTAGAATTAAAAACAAAACATTCTTTTCAAAACAATAATATAAAGCCTATACGTTTTTTTTCAACAAAATATTTTACAAAATGATATGGATCAGAGAAAAATTTCATTGATCAATAGCATATTTAAACAGATTGAAACAGATTAAGTATTTTGGATAAGAGATTTTTACTTAACAATATTGCACAAATAACGCTGTTCTAAAGACACTTTGATATTGGTCTTGCCCAGTCCACAAGTCAAGTCAAGTTTCAAAACGTTATAAACGTTAGCTTCTTGAGCTTGGCAAAGAAAGTATTATAACTATGTCGGTTGCCTTCAACGTTGATTTGTCACCATCAGACACAGACAAAATGATGGAACTGAAAACCCAGCTTAACTGTATAAACTGGGTAAAATGGATCAGCGTACAAAATCTAACACATCTGCCTCATTTTCTTCACCAAATTCCTTCATTTTCAGCAAAGATAATAGAAAATATGCCAATTACGACAACATCAACTTCGTCAAAGGTCGGGTCATTTTTTTTCTTCATGCACAATTTGTTTTTGATACACACTGTATTGAATATTGAAAATGTCCTAAATTCCGTCCCAGAGAGTCGCGTTTATATATGAAATTGGTTAGAATTGATAGATGTAATTAATGCTCTTCCATTGAAAAATAGCCGGTTTTTTTGCATAAAACCTGTCATAAAAATTTTAATATCTTACGGGCAAATTAGATCCCTTAGAGAATTAAAGTATTTCAAGGTATGCTCTTTCTATTCAACATTGAAAGTGTCCTGAATTCGGTCCTAGAGAGAGTCGCGTTTATATAAATCTTTTAGAATTCTCCTTTTTTCTACAATACTAAAAATCGCCTACAATTTTAATAACTCTCAGAAAAAAAATGCAA
>JAMKCH010039632.1:0-115256 GCA_023653785.1 Ophioderma brevispina | reverse complement strand
TAACCGGTACTCTCTTTACAACAACTTGAACCACAGGTTATACTGTTATTTAAGGGGTTCCACGCAAAATATTGGTTTATTCGCTTTCTCAATTCATCGAAAGAGAGTACTGGTTCCCAAAATATTCCTTTAGTCTATCTTATTAAAACAAGCTTTGGTTTAAGGTCATATTGAACCAAATTTCACAATCCGTATGGCTTAAATACAACAAGAAGGATTCCACACCCAGTGACAAAATCAAAACAAACCCTTGAATGCAACAAACATACACAACAAGATAGATGCAAGGTTGGCAGGCTCATGCGAATGTAGCAAAATACAGTATGACGCGGGCGCTTCAACCACCAAATAAGGCAATACACAGTGCGTACCTTCTTTCGTATTTAAGCTGTAAAGTATCACAAAATGGGTTTTAAAGATGACCTCAAATGATAAAGCTGTTAAGAATGCGAATAAAGGTATGTTTGTGAAATGGTACTCTCGTTACAACGACTTGAACCGGCGACACTCATTATTTTGCGTGGAAGAACTCGGCCGGAGCCTCATTTTCCACTTTTAAAATAACGGTACCACGTTCCATTAGTAGTAAGAGGGGAGTACCGGCGTCCCAATCATACCTTTCTTTATCTCGAATTTTCTGTCATGCACTCAGAAAAATCAAAGCATTCTCTACAGGGGTCATTTAAGACAGTAGGCAAGTTAACAACTGTGTCGCCTGCCTAAGGAACGGGAAGAACTAGGGATCACTTTGTCCACTGTTGTTGTAGTCTGTTGAAGTGTTGATGTCTGTTGTTGTGTCTGTTGTTGTTGTTGTCTTTTGTGAAAAAGGGGTTAACATGTTGCATGTAAATATACTCATTACTTTGTGAATTTAAACAAAATTGGGTCACCGGTGAACATGGCAATCCCCACCTTGTTGATGAGGTCAAAGGTCAAAGGTCACATGCCAGGTCAAAGGTCATGTGAGTGTCAAGTTGTAAAATAGGTTTGAAAATGTAAAATTGCATTCTCATTTGAAAAGTTGCCAGTTCAATCGGAACCAAACTGAATCATAGGTGCAACATGGGATCCCGCCATTGTTGATGAGTCAAAGGTCAAATCAAGGTCAAAAGGTATGGTAGGCCTATCATTAACTAACGGCGACGGCAAGGCGCACAAGCGGGTCAGAGAGGACCGATGTCATTTTTAATTTCATTTCTATTTGTTTGGCCAACAAACTAAATGTGATCAATATGAAGGCATCCAAAATATTTTACAAGCCCACCCCTGCAATTTGGGCAGTTTGTTTGTGGTATTTATGTGTATGCGCACATGTATTTGGTGTTTACAGAAAATTAGACACATTTTTGCCATATATATGATAACAGCCTTAAAATAAAACCATTTGTATCAATCAGATCAAGGAAAACATAGCAATGATTATACACCTAATTTTGAAATTTTGAAAGAAAAGCTTGCGAGGTTGTTTTATTGGAAATCCTAACAAGGTATAAAATTATACACAAAGCGCATGTGGTTGTTAGGATGATTCCAGGTTTGTTACATTTCCTAATATCAACACTTATGAATCTCACTGAAATATTCAAGTCTTCAATTTAGACAAAAATAATGGTCCCAGGGATTCAGGATGCCACGTTAATCACTATTAAATTTTAAGTCTTGCAATAGGGGCTTCTCCGCTGGAAGTGGGACCCCAAAAAAAATCTATTGCTGTATCTGCAATCCAGCAGGTAGAAAAATTCTTTACTTAAAAAGTGTGAATAACGTTTTGGTTGGGCTCTACTGCACGAACCCCTTCTGATTAACGATTATCCAGTTTCATAATCATTTGATATTTCGAAGAAATAATCAGTAGGATTTCGGAAAACTCAGATGAGTTAAGTCAAGCGCAAATATTAAAAACTTGCCACCCGTTTTTTATTCCTAAACCATATTTGTGGCCAGGCGGTAATCGCTTGAGACAGTTCGGAATAATCTAAATCCAGCGATGGAATTGTACCTTTGTATTATTAACACAAGACCCACCATATCACTTTAGCAGATTTTGTAATTGTGCGTGTGAAAACTTAAATGTCGTTCGGTTGCAGCGCGGTTATGGTGATTGAATAAAATGGTATTAAACTTTTACCGCATTAGTTGATCGACGGCGTCAGAGACTTTGGGTAACAAGTGCGTCTGACTGTCTGCCGGTAGAATCCTCCAGTCACACTTCAGCTGAGGCAATCTCTTCACAAGCCACATTGCCCCACCTGTTTTCAATCAGGCCTTTAGTACAATGATACAGTCATGTGTGAGAGATTCATAACCAAAGCTTTGACTTGTTATCAATAATCAAGCAAGCATGTAGTCATGAATAGGTTTATTCCTGACTGATTAACCTGGCATGGCTTCCATGTACAGGTGGATTTACCATAACCATTTTTTGATCAAGTGATTTTGAATAACTTTGTCCACGCTCTATTGTCTGAAATATGTCTTTGTGACTAGAGATTTGCACTTCATCAAACAGTAATTATATAGCTATATTTAACCAAGTATTCAACTAACCAGTGGCTGTGTTTTGTTTATGTTGTGAAGCAAGCAGTCGGTTGTAGCAGAACACAGCCTGGCTTGTCTTTCAGTCATTACTGGCTTAGCGAAAGCTGAGATTCAAATCTACTTAGTTGGTGTCTAACACAAAGTCAAGCCCTCTATTGATTGACACAAATACAGGGATTCTCGCAAGGTGTAATTGAGCCCAGGGGCCAGGTTGCTCCTAGGTATGTTAACGTAATCAGAAGGTGTACCGTGACCTTACTTTTCCTATCTATCCCCCCAAAACTGTGGTTAGGTTTTTAAGAAGGGAGGGGTGACACTCGTTTTTAGTATATTCATAAGTTTACTCAATATGACCCCCTGGATTCTATAGTTTGTTAAGGTACATCTTGGGGAGAATATTGTGCATGAGATCGTACTGGTACAGAGATGTTAAATCAAATTAGTACACAGTTTGTGATTGGGTTTGTTTAGTTCTCATCTGTGAGATGATTTAGACCAGGGGGATTCAACTTTGGCTTGGGTAGGGGTGCGTGGTGCGAAGTGCCAAACATGGGGCCTTGAAAACTGAAATTTTGGTGAAAGAGGGTCTTCAGAACTGAATTTTTACCAATTTTATGGAATTGGGAACTGAATTTTGGGTCAAGTTAGAGGTTGTGGAGCTGAAGAAGTGGCAAAATTTCCCAAAATTTTAGCCATGGAGCTAAAATTTGCGAGTTTGTAGTAAAGTAGGGGGTCTTAAGAACTAAAACATACTTGAGTTGGGGTCAAAAGAACTGCAGAAGAGGGATGAAGTGGGATCAAAAGAACTGTAGAAGAGGCACGAACTGTGAATCTTGACCGCTGCACATAAGTGTGCCCCCATTTTAGGTCAGTGCCCCCTTCCAGATTTAGAACAACTCAAAGAAGTGAGGTTTGAATTCTCATTAGAAAACCTCACAAATATGCCCTCTGTTGTTCAAATCCCAAGACATTTCCTATCATGAGCACTCAACCAGGGAGGCTATAAATTTAGGGAGAGAAAGTTCATTATGATTTTACATTTTTATTTCTAAAAGACAGCCCATCACCGTAAATCTAATTTTAATCCCGTTGGCTATTAAATGTGACTAGTGAACCATCTCGACAACCTTTATTTTTCCTCTATTTGGTTCAAAGGTGTTTGGGTAGGGTTTCATTTCCTCACTTAAGGGAAAAAGTATTCTTGTAGAGAAAGGAAGCTCAATATTACAATTTACTCCTTTAACAGTCCATCACCCTTAATATTATTTCAACCCGGATTGCGATAAATTGTGACATGAACCATCCTGACAGCTTTGTGTCATTTCTTAACTTTTAACATATTGCAGTAGTGAAGAATTGTTACTGTATAAGTGGTAATTTTTGCTTGTGTAATTTTTCGAGCTAATGCAATTTTTAGGATTTTCACTTAGTTTTTAAATTTGTTTTTCAGCTATCCTACATAGACTTACACACAAAAACATTTTCGCATGTTCTTAATTTTACGCTTGCTCAGAAGTGTGTGAAAAGCGCAAAAATTAAATGTAGTGCGAATATTTCCATTTTTACAGTATTTGAAAACATGCCAATACTTTTGTCCTTACCTTAACCCCTGAGCACTACCTGTATTTCATACAGCATTCCTGATTGGCTACTTACATCATATATTCGGTTCAATAACCGATATGCTTATTGAGCCGCACACAAAGAAAATGATGCTGAAATCATGACAGGTACATACATGTGAAAAGTAGGCACATAGAAAAGTGGTCTTATTTCGGCAAGGGCTTATTCATTCATTATATTGGTACGGTACAAAGATAAATTTTTTGTGGCAAAGAAATTTTCACATTTTTCATGCCATCAAAAGCAAACATGAACTGCAGAAAATATAGTGTACACATTTGAATAAAAATGAAAGTTTGGAATTAAGCTTTTTTGCACCTCCACAAAGATCAATTTTTCCTGGCAGCATAATATTCACATTTTTAATGTTAGCCAACTCAAAAATATTAATTAAATGATTAATTGAAAGGAAACTTACTGTGAATAGAAGACAAAGGTTTAAAATCAACAACTTGCAAAAAACACAGTTACATACAAATTATGATTTCTAACAGTAATACTGGTATAATTTTTCCTTGATGTTGAAAATCATTCACTCTCTGAGTTCACAAGTAAAAAGTGCCTGCTCAGTAAACTTTTTGTCATCGTATTAAACTCAAAGTCTTTGCCAATATGACTTACATTTGAGAGTTTCTATTGTTCCATCTGGCATTTTGAACATTTGGAATGCATTGAGCCATTATACCACTAGTTTCTGTAAATGATACATGCACTTCACCCATTAATAAGGTTAGAATGTCAGGCACACATACATTTATATATCATAGGGTTGACCCAATAGGTTATGAGACTACAAGCCTGCAAGGCAATCATTCTTAAATAATTTTCAGCATTCAGTGAGAGTCCACATTTTTGAGCCAATAAATGTTAAAAAATTGTACAATTTAATTTTACCAGTATTTTACTTTTGAAAAGTTTGTGGAAAATTGTTGTAAATTAAATATCTTTACAATACCCTTATATGCAATGAGGATATGAGCCACTATGACCACGATGCGTGCAAGGAAAGCATTCCAATTCCTGAGCAGGATTGAGATGAACCACTCTGTAACATGTTTGAATCCCTTTCAACAACAAAAATCTGTATGAACAATTATTAATATCGTGTAGCCCTATATAGGAACATAATTATTCTCACTATGTTAATTAAATGATCCCAGTTCGACAAATCTTTTCTCTTAAAACAATAGTTTTGGCATGTGTGTTGCTTTGCAGTTTGCACCTAGTGCACTTGCGCGTACCGGTACTCAGAGTTATGAGTTGTTGAATATTTATTATTTAACCGCATATTGCCTTGCCATTTATGGTAATTCCCTTGACTAATATGGAAGAAAAATATTTGTAAACATTTCTTGTAGCAAAAAGGTCAGCACTTGATAATTTAGTGAAAATTTCTCACTTTAAAAACAAGATTTTTTCAGTAAACTATTGTCCAAGAAAGATCTGTGGAATTTTATAAGCCAATAAATTTAGTGGCTCAAAGATTAATTCAGAGCAATAATTTTCAGAAATTTATGCCTTCATAAAATTTGCAAATCTTAGTTTTATTTCAATAAAAAACAAATAAAATGAAAGTAAAAATAAGTATTATTTTGGAGTGCTGTCACTCTGCGCCTATTTATGGGCAATTTCTTCTCCGATTGCTGATTGGAAGTCCCATATGCTTATTGTTTGTGGCAGTGCCCCCTGGTTTGTTAGCCTGGGTTTATATGCATGGTTAAAGTTTCTTAATATGGCTCAATTTGATTCTCAAGTATGGTTCCAGTTTCATTTGGTTTTATTTACAAGTATGGTTTGCATTTCCCCCGGACACTGCTCAAGTTTCTTTGATTCCACTATGAAAAAAAAAAGTTTGTTGAGGTATGATGCAGTTAACTTTGTTGTAATATTGTAAGGTTGGGTATGTATTTGATACCAGTGCTTTGTCTGCACTGAAGAATTTTGGGAGCTTGTAGCCAGTGAGAAATTGAATATTTCTGGATTAAGTAGTTATTTAGGAGCCCGGAGAATGTGCAGAAATACTTTTAGAGGGGTTACAAAATATGGAGGATCACAATCAATTTAATCTTGAAGGAGGGATTGAAAACAATTTCAGGTATTCTTTGTTTAACTGAGGCATTAAATTTGAAAAAGCTTTGTGTAATGTTATATCAGAAAAATGGGATGTTTTCAGGATTTTTGGTAGAGTGATAGCCCATGGCGAGTTTTAGTGTTCTATATACATTAAGTTTGAAAAGGAAATTCATGCATATTAATGAGTTTTATGATAAATTTGCTTATTTTAGTACCAATTCCTCTTTAATCCACTGTGAGCCCTTAATGCAATGCCTGAGCCTCATCCAACTTCATAAGTGGCTCCTTGTGCTGTATAGTTTGATAGAATTCATTTATATTGATAATATTATAATTAGTTAATTTGCATATGCCACTGCTAATTTCTCTGTAATCTTCCAGTTAAGCACTTCAATGCAATGCATGACTGATCCTCATCAAACTTGGTACATGATGGCCCATGGGGAGTCCTCAGTGGTGCTGTTTAGTTTGATAATAGAATTCATGCATATTGATGATAATATAATTAGTTAATTTGCATATTTCAGTGCTAATTTCTCTCTAATCCACCATTTAAGCCATAATTCAATGACCGATCCTCATCCAACTTGGTCAATGATAGCCCATGGCGAGTCCTGGTGCTGGACTGATAGAAAATATTAGCATACAATTAGCTTAGAATCATATAGGCAACCTTTCTGGCTCCCAAATTTGATTTTAGAGGCTTCTTAGCAGCTGAGATACATTGTACCAACGTCCTCTTGATGTCATCTGCATTCTTATAGAGCTGGATGAAATTAGAAATCTTGAATCTGGCTCTGCATGATGTGGTTGTCCCGATTTACTGGGCCAGTCAAGAGTGTAAATGATTAACAGAAAAGTTGTCTTAGGAACTTCTTGGGTGTTGGTACAAGTCATAAAACAATTCCCTGGATGACACCTGCCCATTGTCTTAAAGGTGCTTGTTGCAATTTTTGTCTATTGTGTTCTTTACTTGATATGAGAGGCTGGAACTTGCACATATGCCCCATCAAGTACCGTGGGAAACAAACTTGCAGTTTTGATGTAGAAGCAATAATGCACATTGCAAAGCCCTATTCAATACTGGGCTAATATTGATGGTTTACTATTAAAATGGCAGTTTTCTGTTTTATATCTTGAGAATGAAATGAATTTGAGCGCTCAAATTTCAGGACGACAATGAGAAAAATACGGTCTTTTGTCTGATATCAAAATCGATACTACTTCCAGGTAAATCAGGAGGCTCCCAAAGGCGATCGGTGCATGCACCTTTAATACTACCATATCCATCAAATTTCCCTAGCTATATTAACTTGCTGTGTGCTGAGACACATCCATCATTACCAAGGTCACTATCTTCAGGTCAAAAATTACTGCACACATTATATCACAGCTATAATATCAATTATGGATAAACAGTGAATTTGCTGTTACAACATGTTTTATTTACTTAGTACCAAGGTCATAATATATAAAGACCAAGCATTTTAGTATGGATACAATATCTACACAAATCTCTCAGCTACAATTTTATGCTTGAAGCAATGGATGGTCCATAATTTCTGGAGGAATATGATGAATGAGAATTTCTCTGATTTTGGTTTTAAATACCTTTATGTAAGCCTCACAATTTCTTTATAATCCTAACCCTTACTCTAGCCTAAACCATTTTCCAGCCCTAAACCCTAATCCTAACCCCTAACTTTAAATCCTAACTCAAGAATTTCTTTATCATGCAGACATGCATACAATGTTTGAGTGAAAGACTGTGCCCAATAAAGTCATCAATTTCACTTTAACACTCTGAGAAGTATTACCTATGGTACAGTTTGTCTAATTGGCTCATTACAGGACATATAAATAAATGAGCATATCTATAAACCATATCACCATTTGTACAGTAGCTCTGATTTTCTCATTACATAATATTATATAAGAGAAGATACCAGTAGCTTCCCACAATGCATTGCTTCCATTGGAAGTTTTTGTACAGGTTGCCATGTGGATCGTTAGAGATGAAACGCTCTTAAAATGCAAGTTTGTGACCAGTACTGTCAATTTAGCCATGTTTCATCACTAACGATCCACATCAGTACCTGTACAAAAACCTCCATTGGAAGCAATGCATTGTGGGAAGCTATTGAAATCTTCTCTTATATTATATACCCTTTAAGTAACCAAGCAAAATAGTCGTTAGATGTCAGTGAATATGCAGGTCTGCTATATTTTGTTGCACAAACTGACCATACATTTTATTCTGATTTTCGCCCTGATGTAAAGCTTAACATAAAAAATATCCCCATCTGAAAGGATTAAGCTGAGAAATGTTTCTTTGGTGCAAAAACTGTGAAATTTCTATTTTTAAATAGGATCAAATACAAAATTCAGCCGGTTTTATATTGAATTATAAGCAAATCAAAATCACTTTTTTCTCTCTTTTAAGACATTTCGGTAACATAATACAAGGTAAGAAATCTATTGAGTGCCTAATCTATATGAAATTACTATTATGACACAATATTTGGGTGCCTCAAAATCTCTCATTGCACCTTTAATAATTTAAGCATTTATTGCCGTCGTAGTGGCAAAATGTGTTGTTTTACCAAGTGAAAATTTTCCATTTTCAGTTCATCCTTTTCCTTACAATCACTCCATATTCAATTTTGGAGGAGGCATCTTCTATATAGTTCACTCCAGTCACACAGATATATAACATTTTTGCTGTTAATTGTTTTTATCAATTGTTTATCAATTGATAAACTCCACACCATCAGTCAAGTCGATACTACTTGTATCAATCAATCAATACAAAGCTTTTTAATGGACCACTAAACGACGCTCAATACCCCAAATTGAACACAGCCAACATCCGACGTGCTCCTCCACTTTGGGTTACATATACCAGAGACACACGTAATGTATGAAGCCTCTATACCACAACCTGACGCTGTGTCTGTCACTGACCCTCTAATGAAAGGCACGAGTTGCATACTAATTGCATAAGATTGATACCATTTTATATTGTATAATAGTTAAGGGGTAATTGGACATCAGTTTCAATTTAAACCTCAAGCATCTTTTTTTTTTTTTTTTTTTTTTGGAACTTCTTGGGTGTTGGTACAAGTCATAAAACAATTCCCTGGATGACACCTGCCCATTGTCTTAAAGGTGCTTGTTGCAATTTTTGTCTATTGTGTTCTTTACTTGATATGAGAGGCTGGAACTTGCACATATGCCCCATCAAGTACCGTGGGAAACAAACTTGCAGTTTTGATGTAGAAGCAATAATGCACATTGCAAAGCCCTATTCAATACTGGGCTAATATTGATGGTTTACTATTAAAATGGCAGTTTTCTGTTTTATATCTTGAGAATGAAATGAATTTGAGGGCTCAAATTTCAGGACGACAATGAGAAAAATACGGTCGTTTGTCTGATATCAAAATCGATACTACTTCCAGGTAAATCAGGAGGCTCCCAAAGGCGATCGGTGCATGCACCTTTAATACTACCATATCCATCAAATTTCCCTAGCTATATTAACTTGCTGTGTGCTGAGACACATCCATCATTACCAAGGTCACTATCTTCAGGTCAAAAATTACTGCACACATTATATCACAGCTATAATATCAATTATGGATAAACAGTGAATTTGCTGTTACAACATGTTTTATTTACTTAGTACCAAGGTCATAATATATAAAGACCAAGCATTTTAGTATGGATACAATATCTACACAAATCTCTCAGCTACAATTTTATGCTTGAAGCAATGGATGGTCCATAATTTCTGGAGGAATATGATGAACGAGAATTTCTCTGATTTTGGTTTTAAATACCTTTATTTAAGCCTCACAATTTCTTTATAATCCTAACCCTTACTCTAGCCTAAACCATTTTCCAGCCCTAAACCCTAATCCTAACCCCTAACTTTAAATCCTAACTCAAGAATTTCTTATCATGCAGACATGCATACAATGTTTGAGTGAAAGACTGTGCCCAATAAAGTCATCAATTTCACTTTAACACTCTGAGAAGTATTACCTATGGTACAGTTTGTCTAATTGGTTCATTACAGGACATATAAATAAATGAGCATATCTATAAACCATATCACCATTTGTACAGTAGCTCTGATTTTCTCATTACATAATATTATATACCCTTTAAGTAACCAAGCAAAATAGTGGTTAGATGTCAGTGAATATGCAGGTCTGCTATATTTTGTTGCACAAACTGACCATACATTTTATGTACAACTTTTAAGTGTCCCTGGCAGATGGAGTCCTTCTTGATGTGGGCTTAAAGGTGCAACGAGAAATTTCACATATTAGGTTTCTCTAAAAATATTGAAAGTTCTGATTTTCGCCCTGATGTAAAGCTTAACATAAAAAATATCCCCATCTGAAAGGATTAAGCTGAGAAATGTTTCTTTGGTACAAAAACTGTGAAATTTCTATTTTTAAATAGGATCAAATACAAAATTCAGCCGGTTTTATATTGAATTATAAGCAAATCAAAATCACTTTTTTCTCTCTTTTAAGACATTTCGGTAACATAATACAAGGTAAGAAATCTATTGAGTGCCTAATCTATATGAAATTACTATTATAACACAATATTTGGGTGCCTCAAAATCTCTCAATGCACCTTTAATAATTTATGCATTTATTGCCGTCGTAGTGACAAAATGTGTTGTTTTACCAAGTGAAAATTTTCCATTTTCAGTTCATCCTTTTCCTTACAATCACTCCATATTCAATTTTGGAGGAGGCATCTTCTATATAGTTCCACTCCAGTCACACAGATATATAACATTTTTGCTGTTAATTGTTTTTATCAATTGTTTATCAATTGATAAACTCCACACCATCAGTCAAGTCAATACTACTTGTATCAATCAATCAATACAAAGCTTTTTAATGGACCACTAAACGACGCTCAATACCCCAAATTGAACACGGCCAACATCCGACGTGCTCCTCCACTTTGGGTTACATATACCAGAGACACACGTAATGTATGAAGCCTCTATACCACAACCTGACGCTGTGTCTGTCACTGACCCTCTAATGAAAGGCACGAGTTGCATACTAATTGCATAAGATTGATACCATTTTATATTGTATAATAGTTAAGGGGTAATTGGACATCAGTTTCAATTTAAACCTCAAGCATCTTTAATCTAATTTTTCTGTTACCGTCACGTTTGCAATACCTGACTATCTGGTGATTTTGGTTGGCGTCTTTAACTTGGTCATTCCCGGGTGTGTATCAGAAGTTGATTGCGTATTAATTGAAATATTACCTTTTTAAATTAAAAAATGGGACAATACCTTACTTGAATACTATGAAATGATTTAATGAGTTATTTATCTTTGCAAATTTTGTGGGTCTGCAATTCTTGCAAATGTCTGTTGCATATCAATTTCTCTGCATTTATTAAATTTGTGAACATTTTAAAAAAGAAGGTCACTTCACTAGCAAAAATTTCTTTCAGTGAAATCAAGTGATTTTGTGGTGTCTTAAGTTGAATCCGATATTGTGCAGTGTTTTAACTTGATATTGTATGATGATACGGCAGAGAAACTGCTCTAGCCAGAGAGGTGAGAGACAAAGGCCGAGAACTCTACTTTAGCATTGATGATATGAAAGTGAGGTTCTTTATGCTGTGTTTTGGTATACCCCTACCATTTTTACATAAAGAATTTGTTCAATATTTTGGTAATTGGTAAAAATATTTTTTGGACTGTTTTTGATGTGCATACATATGTGTGTGCATGCAAAATATAGTTAGGTGACTAGTAAGTACTAGTTGCCAGACTAATGGAAGTTACACTGCATGTTAACTAGTCACTCAGGACCCATCTAGATTAGTTTTTGTTTTCTGTGCAGCCACTTCACAAGTTTTGAATATGTGATGCGATCTGGGAAAACCCACCACATGGTGGAAAATTCATATTTTGAGTTTTTACTATCACTGCAGAGTTTGAAATATTAAGTTTCCATAACTGTTTACTTCTTTCTTCTTTGATACACATGTCAAAAGTTATGCCTTATACAATCTGACAAAAATAAAGTACAATATAACAGATTTTAAGCTATTTTCTTTATTTTTTCAAAACTGTCCTGTGCGACATGTGGCGGGTTTTCCCAGATCACATCACATATGACCATTTTATGATGGCTACTACAAAATCAATTAGAGAGATCCCAAGAGTCTCTACCCAATACCAAGGTACCTATGTGGTCAGAAATTTATCACACCTACTTACGAGGTCAGTGAACTGTGGCTGACGCAGATGAGACACTCCAAAAATAAAATAAAAAAGTTGCTAGTGCGACTGGCAAAAGGTCAGTATGAAGCAGCCAAGTAGTCTACACATTATAAAAAAACTTTACACATTTATCCTTTATTTGTATGCATCACTGCTCTTACCACCTATATCCCTCTCTCTATGATTTTCCACCATTACGCATTCAGTTTACCTGACAAACTGCGCGCTATGTTCCGTTTCAGAGGTTAACACACCCCGCGTAAAGGTTGCGTGTTAGATATATTTCGTCAATTTTCCCAAGTCAAATTTGAATAAATAGCAGGCTCCTGTGTAGTTTGTGTACCAAGCCTATCTATATCAATATTCAACTGTTATCATTTAGTCATCTTGGGAAATTGCACGTGTGCGTGTGCGGAATCCGCTATGAGTTTTTTCTTTTTACTTGACGTGTAATGGGTTTGTGCACGATACTGTAAGTCTAGAAGCTGTGCTTAACTCGATATTAGATGTGACTGTGTACCTTTGCTTAATAAGAACTCAAAATGCTTGGCAAATCTCATCGAGAGTATGAGGGTATGCATTTATCTGCTACCAAATCTTTGTTGTCATGTTATTTAGACATATTCCAAGCACAAACTAAGTGTGACACAGGGAAATAATACACAACCTGGAGTGATGATGATGAGCTGCGTAGGAAAAGAAGGGAGGCGGCTATCGAGATGTTTTCCAAATGTGGGACTCAGTTTGTTTAAAGACACTATTCAGTGATTTGCTAAATCAGCAAATCGAAACAAAAATTCATCAACAAAATCAGATTTTGCATTTATGTAACAAGGTAGATGGTATCCTAACATACCCGCAAATGATTAAGACCAGAAGCTTCCGAATAAAGGACCGAATCGAGATTTTAGTCATTACTGTACGAACGGCACATTACTACAACACGTAATTGAATGGAGAATCGTATCTTGGAACACCACCGTTTTCTTCCTTTTCGGTCAACTTATACAGATGGGAAAAGGTAACTTATGAGAATTTTACAGACTTATCATTCACTTTTTAGCTATTACTGCAAATTTCAATATTTTTTCAAATCACTGATAGTGTCTTAACAAAATTGTGGTGCACTGTATTTTCAACCAAGTTTTGGCTGAATTCTAAGTGACCGTAGAATTATTGGGACATGTTTTGGTGGAAAAGTCATTACCTAATGCCAAGGTGAGGTACGATTGATGGTTATAACAGAGCAACAGGGGGAATGGTAAAACATCCAATGCAACTCTCTGCAGATGAACTCTGTGATGATGCATGTGCATGCACCGGAACACACCATATTTTTTAAGTGGTGAGATCCAATTTCCTATTTCAGAAAAGTTATTTTACATGAAACATTGTGAAAATAATAACACATTAGATTTATTTAAAAAGTCTTGAAAGTAAATCTTGGCTCTTTGTTTATGAATTTTCCAGTGGAATAATGCACTACCATGCACAGCCCAGCCATGCGCTAATAAGAGGTTTGTGTACTCGCTTGTTGCTAGGAAACAATCTCCATTATTGAAAGGAAATAGACTATTGTATTACATGACGTCCAGTTTCAATAGTTTATCAACTAGAGAAAAAATCATGAATAGGGTGTTTTTGTTTGCACTGCCAGCATATCAATTAGGTAGGTTATTAGTTCGAGTCCCATTCACATTTCTTTTTAACTTACGGCTGTAACTTTGGAATATGGAAGAGGTGTTTTAATTCGGTACATACATATATGTGCATGTCTGCAAAGAAATGTATGCATACATTATTTGAGCTGTGGCCAAGAACATATTAGTAGTGTTTATATAAGGTAAAAAAATATATATATATAAGGCGATAAAATGTTGTTTCGAAGCTTGCACTTTCATTCAAATTTTGGCACATTTTGTTTTGGTGAAGTTTTAGATTTCATTGTTATACTCTTGGCTTTTAGCCATGAGGGATGTTGTAATAAAGTAAATATCCGTCGTTCACGTCCGGATACAAGTGTGGCTCAACGTTAATGTTTCCTGCTCTAACACCCTAGTGGGGAATAAGAGAGAGAGAGGGAGACATAAGTTGTTCCCACTCTGGAGTGTTGATTGTTTCTTTTTACCATATGGATGCATTCAAAGTTTGACCCCCTTCCCCCCTCCCCCTCCCCCAGAGTGTTGTCAAGGGTTTAGCATGGTTTTATCCCCTTTTTCTGAGGGGGGAATGGAGCCTGGCAAAGTGAATTTTTTTTTGAGGGGGGAAAAAGTGAATTTTTTGGAGGAACATACAAAATTTTTAGTTTTTAACAAATTTTGGTCCAAAATCACTGTTTTTTGCCAAATTTTGTGATTTTTAATCCCATATTGCTGATTTTTGCCCAAAATTTTTCACTTTCTTCTGGCCCGGGGGAGGGGGGGATAAGCGGGAATTGACTCCCCACGCCACCACTGGCACAAGGGAAAAGTCTATACATTCTACAGAAAGAAACTGGTAAAAACTTAATTTGCTTCCTTAACAAATGAACATTGACCCCTCCATTTTTGACTGCTTTTATAAAAGAAAATTGCTACCATTGCTAGCAAGCATTGAGAGCCAGAAATTATCAACTTTCAATGCCTTTCCCTCTTCAAAGAAAACTAAAATGCCATTTTGAAAACTTGCGAGCTCTGAAACAAAACTTTTAAGCCTGACATTGGATCATTTCATTTTATTTCAGATGCTTTACTCTATCCCATATTGCTTTTCAGTGTATTTGTATGGTACTGTCCACTCACTTTGGCATTAACCCCTTTCTTTCATTGGTTTCTCTGATTCCCACATATTCATATGTTAGTCAACACTAGTTGAATGTGTCCATATGGCATGAGAATTACACTAAATTACAATATTGCTTCTATTTTTTTGTAAGCTAATACAGAAAAAAAAAAA
Organism: Ophioderma brevispina; assembly: GCA_023653785.1. Classification (NCBI taxonomy): domain Eukaryota; kingdom Metazoa; phylum Echinodermata; class Ophiuroidea; order Amphilepidida; family Ophiodermatidae; genus Ophioderma; species Ophioderma brevispina. Next base: position 99,807 of record JAMKCH010039632.1, on the reverse strand, counting down.
CACTTTTTATCATCCAATATTATAAAGAAAGTAAAGTCCATTTTCTGGTCTGTGTAGACTGTCTTTGCTTGACTATCATATGAACTAATTGGGCAAAAGGGGATGTTTTGTTTTAGTTCCTCAGCCCCCAAAAGAAAATTGAGATAACTTTATATTCTTAAGGAAGATAATATTACCAATAACACTCCTAAATATCAAAGTTCTCTGTTCTATTTTGTTGTAAAGGTAAACATATTCCCATGAATTTTTCATTTTTCTGTTCTTTTGAATCATTTTAGCCAAACAAATTAGCCCATATTTCCATTTCACACTTAGTAACTTAAGCCGCCTTATTCCAGTTCACCTTGCATAATCACATGATATGTTTTCAGCTTGGTGATTTGTCCAAGTACGGAGTGCTACTATAGGTTTGTCAGTGTTAAGTATAGCAGAAATTACGCAGCATATTTGTGTACGTTAAATGTGAAAGTGATCCTGCTGCCTTTTGATCGTTCGTTCGTGTCCACAAGTCATTCGTAATGGCTTGTGGTGGTGTCAGGATTTGTTCAACTGTGTAAGCTGATCCGGGGCCGTGTGTATCTATGATACGGACGCTCCTAACATGGCCCGCGTTTTTTTAAGCTGGGGGCGGATTGGGAACAGTCAGGGGTTTACACCCTACTCTTATTCGACACTGACTGCGATGTACATGTACAGTTGTGACTCTCTGTACACGAGACCGACGGCTTAACGTCCCCTCCGAAGGACGGGATGCTTTCATGATTCATTTGCCCAATTCCAAGTGAACCATGGAGGAGAGCGGTATTCTGTATTTAATCAATAGCTCGTATACAGATTAAATCCAGAATTGAGCACCCGAGTGAATCCCAGCAAGTGACCCCACCGGGATTCGAACCCGGGATTTTTTATTTGGTATATTTGCGCCATAGGCAAGCACCCTAACCACTAGACCACGCTCTCCCACTGATGCCAGTAAACAATCCAGCAAAATAATGCATACTCGCACAGTTTTGCTTGTTGCATTCTGTTACCCTATATTAATTAGTAATCTAATGACGACGACGCCCACCCTCTTTGGGTCTGCACAGCCATGCTTGAGTGAAATACCAAAGATCTATGTTTTCCAGCACAATCCATTTGATGAATTGCTCCGGATCTAGAGCATGGGATAGGTAGTCCGCCGACGGGCTAATGGGGAGGGAGACAAGCTGATGCAAGCAAGGGCGGGTTCTGTCTCGGTGCATCTGTGGATGCGAGATTCTCATTCTCAAAAAAACTTGTTGTTCTGGTGTTGCTCGCTGACAAACTGACATTTTCAAATTTCTAGGCACTTTGTGTGAATCTCAGATATCCTTATGTCTTTGCACTTGAGGTTTGTTTTGATGATAATATCTGGTAAGCTGTTATAGTAAGGATTTAGAAGTATAAACAATATACACAGAGTGTGAATCCACGCTGTACTATCATAGCTAAAACATATCTTTAAGAAGGCTACATATAGCTCTATAAGTTCCCTGAATATCGTTGAGGGGTATTTTTCTCCTAAAGAGAATTTCTGTTGCATTTCACATCTCGCATCAATGCGTTTGAAAGCAGTGAAAATATGCATGCAAGCTGGGGAAAGGGCAGTATTGTTTCCTCAATAATATAGGGGAACATGGGCAGGCCCGGAGCCAGGGATGATGAGGGTAGTCTCCTCCCCCCCCCAGAAATAAAAGCAAAACATTTACTACCGCCCCCCAAAAAATCTCAAAAAAAAATGACCAAATGGCTTCCAGATGCAGTGACCCGATCAGTTTTTCTGTCATTCATGAGGGTCCAAAAATCTTCCCCCATTTTACAAAATCTGCTGCTCCCCTCCTAAAAATCTGCCTCAATTTTCAAAAATCCACCTCCTCCCCCCCAAAAAAAAATTCCAGCTTCAGGCCTTAACATGGGTGTAGCAAGATCCTTTACGCTAACAATTTATTTTCAATGTCTAAAGCAGCATGGGTGTGAATAAATAAATGAAGAGTGTTATTGACATTTATACTCCTTCACATTATACTTCCATAGCGATCAGTGTCGATGTTGTGGCCAACATCCAGGTTGATTTTTGAAATAGGTTTTATCCTTCCCCTGTCTTGCTTTTTGTGTTCCTTGACATTCCTGAAACTAGAGTAATAATGCAAAGTCTTTCTGTGTTGCTTGTTGCTACTGATGGAAATAGTTATTATAGAGATTAGGAATAAACATCCTTTTTAGACCATTAGCATACTCCACGAAGTAAACTTGCTTCAAGCTTATGAGCCTTGGTTTATATTTATCCAATGCCATGAATTGGTGAGAAGAAAATAAATTGGTTTCAATTCTTTTTCCAATGTGATAGCATACACGTCCCTGTGGTTCTTGGTCTACTTTTGGTTCTCGTTCACATGGCCATAATATTGACAATCACCAGGGAGTGTTAAAGAAAACTGGTTCCAGCTAGAGAACTTGCCTTTTTTATTTACTATGAAATTAATAACAATTAATATTTATTTTGTGCATGAAAAGTAAAGTGCATCGTTTTGAGACTAGAAACCCTCATGATTGATTACACAGGGTTGTGTTTTGAAATATGTAAATATTTTATCAAGCCCGGGATTCTCATGACGCACTGAGCAATCAATATTAAAACGACTGAAGAGCATGAATGATTTTTATTTCATTGTCCTTTTATCATAAGTAATGAATAATAATTATGATATACATGAAAGAGTGAGAGATTAGATGGCATACTTTTTGGACGGCTAGTCCCGGTAGGTACGGGCATTTGTTACCTTTAGATCCTGGAGGGACGCCGTGGCGCAAACAAAGATTTGGAAGATGTTCCGCAGAATGCGGGGTACTGTTTGCAGCCCGGTTTGATACGAGGCGATTTTCCTTGTTAAATTAGGTCAGTCGTCTGAAATTTTAGTTAAAAGGTTGAAATTCAAGCCTGACTGCACTCCAACATTTTTATTGATTTTTGGTTCTGCGAATCTGCAATCCGGCTGGGCTGGGAAATTGGCCTGCATGCGAGCGCATGCTTATCAGGAAGTGTAGAAGACAAAGACTGGAGTTTAAGAAGTGGGAAAATGTGGTTAGCTTGCAAAGGTGAGGGGGGAAAACATTTTTTGTAGACTAAGGAGTCTTCTCTGAAAGTGGACGGCTCTTTTATCGTTGCTCAAACTGCAAGCAGACTTAACAGTATCTAGACGGGGTTAATGCCCTAGGTAATGTTGCACTTGACACCGTTAGCTAAAAACCTATGCTACTATTTTGTTATCTCACTCGACACAATTCAAAGAGCCATATATGGTTTTAAGGCCATTTGAGGAAAATGTTATGTTGTGTGTGTGAGAAAACAACTGCACTTTTGAAAAAAAATAATACACTTTATTTTCACCAAATTTTAAAAAGTCAGTATTAAAAAACTACAAAGAACTTCTATAAAGTAATATGTTAATCAGCTCTTTCTTAAAGGTGAAAAATACAATTAAATTTGTGATGGTCATGTTAATATTCAAGTTTGACATCTAAACAAATCTAAATTCCTGTTGTGGCCTGTAACTAATGTTTGTAAGATAGGTGAAGATATCATGTGACCTTTTGATATCTTGGAGGCTTGTGTATAAAATTCATGTACTAGGAAAGAAATTTCTTGTTAAATTTCTAGTTTCTTGTTAACAGCTATTTATTTTCTTAATTTGGAAAAAAATACTACAGCAAAATATTCTCAACATGCCAGAAAACCATATAAAAATCTACTCTCTGTAATTTGGCAACCCATGACTCATACCCATATAACCGATGGGTCAATTCATAGCACATTGTATGTTCAGGCTTTTGAAACCAGAGACTTAAAGGTTTGCTGCATTATAGAACATTTTTGCCATATCTTAGCTCGCATGAAAATTTATGCCAGATTTTGGCAAAGATATGGATGTTTTGGAAAATGATGTGAAAGAGGTCCAAATTATTCTTATTTTAACCCACTCCTAATCAAATGTGCCTTTTTTAAATGAGAAATGCATGATTTTTTAGGGGGGGGGCAGGGCATTTTTTTTGCAATTCTTTCTTTTTCTGACACTAAAGAAAACACACACACACACACACTCACAAGCACAACCACAAACACAACGTCATAAAAACCCTATAAAATGTGTATTTGTGTGCTACTATCAGACAAGCCATTTGAAGAGTTCTCATACACATTTTAGGGTACTAAACATACTCTTAATCAATTTCATCATTGAGTATCAATCTAGGAATCTGATTGAGGAATCTGGCTGAGAGAACTTTTGGGGGAGGGATGGTTGTCAATGTTTATGTGTGCTTGCCACTCTGAGGAAAAACAAAATAATTGCTCATTCTTAAGATTTTCAAAATTAAAATGTTGTTTTGCACACTTTGATTAATTTGGAATTATGGACTCAACAATATTACTCAGTAACTTTGATGCAGTCTGCATCTGCATATTAACCACCTGGGCACTACAGTTTTATCTATCGGCATCTAAGCACTATTTTGATTGGTCACTTGGAAGGTAATATCATGTATTGAGCAAATCAGAGATACTGTAAGAATGGGGGCATGGTTTATACAGAGATATAAAAGCACTCTTATGATTGGTTACTCAGAGTGTTATCTCATGTTGTGTCCTTTAATATGAGCCAATCAAACAGATTGTATTATATAGATGGTAGTGCCCACTGCGCAGAGTTTTGTGTCACCCACAAGGATTTGCGGGAATGACATACTAATCCAAATTCTGTATTTCCATCGTGTATGTGTGTGTGTGTGTGTGTTAAAGTTTCAGTTAAAACTTTTTTCAAATTGCTTGTGTGTGAACACCTGAACTCCAAGTGCCATCAAACTCAGGTCATAGGTCAACCATAGACATGTGCACGTCATGGTAGGGTTAACGGTCACATACCAAGGTCAAAGGTTATTAGAGGTCAACTTGTGTAGAGAGTGAACAAAAGGTGGATCGTGAAAGCATGCGGCACTTGTGATTCGAGAACCGCGTTGTTGGTGATATAATTACTTGTCAAGTTGATATTTTTCTGTATGTAGATTAATTATGAATGCACCTGATAATTGCATTGTTTTTAATTATTTCTATGTTTCCTTCCATATGCTAAATAAAGAATGATTAATGAATGTTTAATTATGCGAGAGAAAAATTGAGACATATGAACAACACCTGGTCCCCAAAGCCATATTATTATGATATCATCTTCATTTGTCTTATAGGTGTTGCCTAGTGGCAGTCTCCAGATTCAGAACCTTCTGGCCAGTGATGCGGGGATGTTCCAGTGCGTGGTTGCAAACGAAGTTGGTGAAGATGTGAAAGACACGTGGCTTCAAGTCCAAGGTATGTACATGTGCATGTATTTGTGTTGAAATGGTAACAGTTTGTCTGCGAATGGTAGCTGGTGTTTGTGAGTTTACATTTTTTCCAAAAATGTTAACATATTTAGGATTGTTGTGATAGAAGTTTAAACAAATATTCAACCTGATGTATCAAAGTAAGCATTGTCTTGGGTCAGTAATACTTGGACTTCTGTCTTGTTCACAGAAACAAAACTGATCAGGGGAATTGTCTAAAGGATAATTGAGTTGTGAGTTAAGGCATGTAAAGCGTTATTATTTTCTATTGCCTTATCGGGAAATTGGGTCTCTGTAGGATTTTGTCACCCAAGTCATTGGCATTTAGATGGCCTAATAAATGACAAATAAATGGATATGGGTGTAATACCATTCAAAAAAATTGGCATGCATTTGAGAAAGAGAAAACTTTAGGAAAGAAAAGGGTGAGGTCATTCGTAGTTGGTGGATTTATTTTTCGGACAGTTTGCACACGCACCCCATGCAAGCGCTGTCAACTATGCAGTGGTTTGGTGTATGCTTTGCGTTGCTATGTGCGTTATCCATGCCAGTTATTGCACCTTACGCTGACGTGTATTCTATTCTGTCGGAGAATTAAATCCACCAACTGTAGTGAGACCAACATTTGAAATTTTTATTTTTTAAGTGGAACTATGTTGAGAAGATTTTTAAAATTTGAGAATTTTTTGTGCTATACTCTCCCCCTGACCAATGGAAGTATGACCAATTTCATGCTAAGATAAAGAAGATATTTAAGCCTCCTATTTTAACCATTTCTTGTTTTTGTCGTGGCAGGGCAGTATGGTAGAGCAGTAGAGTGTATGGGTGTTGGCCGAGTGTAAATTTATTTAAACTTCTATTGGTAGTTAAAATATTGCAGAAACTTTACACTAATCTTTGAGTAACAATGTAACTGACAAGGGCTGTTTTATTCGACAAATATGTACTTTTTTATATGGAAGTGTCTCCCCTTGCCTCCCTCCTTCCCCCTTTTAAATTTTCTAATTGTATTAATGAAAAGTGACAAAACTGGTATATTTGACAGTCTTTTATGGGGAGCCCTTGTTTCCCTGTGCTAAAAAGTGTAGATACAAAAGAACGTCAGCATAGCTCACTGTCTACTTAAACAGACATTCTGGAATCATTTCCTAAGATTGAAATACATGAGGCGTGACAGCCAGATGCGCTAAAACAATAGACGACGCATGATCTGTTACACTGACTTATTTGGTGATGCAGCTACTCTGCAGCTACTCAAAAAGTTGTAGTTCGCACGGAGCCGATAGTGCGTGACTTGATTTCTTAGTCCAGTTCTTTGTTTAAGTGCGACATTCTGATATGCAGATATTGTTTGTGTTACCATATATGGAATCTGCGTGCTCAGGGGAAAAATCAAAATGAGGGTTACTGCAGGTTGCCCATTTTGAATGTTCATGTGGTTTCAAAGTTACAATATACAAAATTGGTTTTATGGTTTACTATAATGCACTGTTGGTGGCAGTAATGTTCACATCTTAACAAAAGTAGACTCTGTTTGTGGTGTTCTTAATTCGAGAGTGCATTCAAATGTTTCTTCAGGCTATGCATTAATATTTTCTGGTGTTTGTGGTATTGATATCATTGTTCCTGCTAAGTGTGAAATAATGAATTGTAAAAATACTTTTAACCCATATGCGCTAAAATGATACATCGCAAATAGGAAAAAAGGAATTTCTTGAAACTCCTTCAATTTATGGGTTATTTTCATAATATAGTTGTGATCTACTTGTAATCATTTACAAATGTGCCCATTGAGGATGTGTTAATTATTGCTTTTTTCCTCACTGGCTCACATGGTTTGAGTTTGTCTTGTATAATTATGCAACATAATTAGATTTTATGTACAGTTTGAGGACTTGTTATACACTTGTGTTTCTGCAGATTACATAAATAAATTATCTGTGTAATTCGGCAAAATTATCTTGTAGGAAACATTTTCATAACATTTTTGTGTCGCCTGCACCAGAGGGTGTTTTGAATCAATCCCATGATGCATAGCAATGTGCCTATACCGTACTGTACGAAACACATGTCAGTACTTAGGGATAAAAAGTATTCCAAAATTTTAAGAACCACAAGACATTTCATAATCATGCAAAAAATTCCCTAAGTACTAATGCTTTGTAGGCTAAAATAAGCATTAAAGTCAGTGTTTTTATGTGTTAAGAATAGGATTTTTATGTGATCACTTGACCCTATTGAGGTGAAATTTCCCAAAACTGGTGCATTGTGGGATTGACTCAAAACACCCTTTGCGCCTGCCCTAAGGCAGGAAGACACATAGGGATCACTTTGTCCACTATTGTTGTTGATGTCCGTTGTTGTTGTTGTTGATGTCTGTTGTTGTGAAAAAGGGTTAACATTTGCCTGTAATAGCCTCATACTTTGATGGATTTAAACCAAACTTGGGTCACAGGTGCAACATGGCATCCCCCACTTGTTGATGAGGTCAAAGGTCACATGCCAAGATCAAAGGTCATGTGAGGTCAAGTTGTAAAATAGGCTGAAAATGTAAAATTGACCTCATTTGAAAAGTTGAAGTTCAATTGGAACCAAACTTGGTTTATGGAGTTTACATGCAAACCCTCATTTGTTTTTGAGGTCCAAGGTCACATATCAAGGTCAAAGGTCATGTTAGGCCTATCATTCACTAACCGCGACAGCAGGCGACACAAGCATAGCTTCAAGTATAACTTCATTTCTCACACACTAAAACTTGACATTTCCATGAGATAGACCTACCCTGATTCACATGCTTGAACCAAATACTGACAATCGTTTTGCACTGGATTACTTCTTTGAACTTCTGTAAGTTGTTGTCCCCCATCATGCATAGACACATACAGTAAATTAATATTTATTTCATTTCTGAAATTCCCACTTGCTTTTGCACTATATGTAAAAAAGTGCATGTGTTAATTGCATACAAAATCCCCAAACGCACAGCCCAAGATAGGTGTTTGTGTGTTTGCTTCTGAATACCTGATTATCTATTGCACTACAGACAGGTGATTGAGTTTGTAACTTGACTATCTTTATTTCTTACCTCTGTGGTTAAATATTTGCTCCCAGGTTTCTTCCTAAAATATTCATTGGAATTCATGAATAGTAATTTTGAAGTTGACTTAAAAACTGAACTTTATTTGGGCGGGGTGCTGTATAAGCCCATGTGATAGTCTATCGCTATATATATATCTGCTATATGCTTCTTTTAGTCTTGGATGGATTTTCATCTAGGTTGGTATAGATAATCAATGCACTGGGTGAATATAGGGGTGTTTAGAAATTTTGAGTCAATGTTCATCTAGGGGTAATATGAGGTCAGTGTTCATCTATGGGTAATTTGAGGTCAATGTTCATCTAGGGGTAATATGAGGTCAGTGTTCATCTATGGGTAATTGGAGGTCAAAGTTCATCTATGGGTAATTGGAGGTCAAAGTTCATCTATGGGTAATTTGAGGTCAATGTTCATCTAGGGGTATTTGAGGTCAATGTTCATCTAGGGGTAATTGGAGGTCAATGTTCATCTAGGGGTAATTGGAGGTCATTGTGTAAAAACAAAATTGATGGGTAATTTTCCAATTTACTTTGCTCAGGATGATACTTCAATGGATCTTAAGCTGTGCTCAAGGATTAGGGGTCATTTGAGGCCCCTTAAATGTTAAGTATGTTTTGCTGTAGGATCTATTGTATCATTGATGCTCTAGTTTCAATTTTGTACCTTTCACTAAATTAGACATTTAAAGTTCAGTTGTTACACCCATTGTTAGGCCAATGAAAAAGATGTGTCCCGAAAGCAGCAGTGTGCATTACGAAGATCGTAATGTTTCAAAATAAGATTGGGGTGGGTGCTTCTCCTAGAAAAGGAGGGGTCTCAGGCAACACATGGGCTAATTGCACCCTAACTAACATTATGTAACCTCTGGGGAAAGGAGACAAACACCAATGCAAAGAAATGCCAGTTTTCAGGAAATTTCCTGATTTCAAGAATTTGTTACTCCAATTTCTGCATTTTTATTTTCAGCCTAATTTGGGCCCATTTTTGCCCAAATTCATGCACTTAGTTGTAGAAGAAGCTAGAAAAATAAATAATGCATATACCAGGGTAATAAGGGGTAAGGTTTCTTTGTGAATCAAACTGAGCAATTCTGTGTAATATTCCTAAAGAAGATTGTAGTTCTGTCTTGAAAAACATGGAACACCCCCTCCCACCGGTCATTACGCTACTAGCCCATGCCCCTAAAAAGACATTAGTATCCCCTTGGTACCAATATGTTTAGTAATTATTAAAGGGACAAGCAGCGATTTGCTGATCCAAAACATCGAAAAAAATCAAAATTTGTATTTTTGGTATTTTGGTTAATGGCATAGATGTGCTAACATAACCTGCAAGTGGTTGGCTTGAAATCTGTATATTAAAGACAACGCAGTACCTTTTATCTGATTCTGAAATTTCTATACGTGCATATCAAAATTCCAACTTGAGATCAAAAAAGCCTTCCCCAGTGAATATCCCAGATTTATAAGCCTAATGTTGTGCACCATGACCTGTTCACTTTGATCTCAAACACAAACATTATTGATCTTTGTTTATTCTGTACTGGTGTAAACCACAATCAGCTGTTTAGTGTAGATTTTGAGATGCCATCGCCGTATGTCTATTTGCAGGAGACTGTATGACAAATTTCCTCAAATACTTCATGTTTTCACTATTTGGTGTTTTGGTTCCTACTTAAACGTAGTTAAATGGAATTGGACATACTTATCCTTAATTTATAAGCTAAAACAATGCATTTTCACATTTTTGTTCTCTTGCATTATGAGTAGAAATAAATGATGTACAAATGTCTCTATTCTTTAAAATCACTGAGATACCAGTGTAAGCAATGTAGAAACGTCACTGTGTACAATACCACAATTGTCATTAGCGAGCGGAGCTGATATTGTTTTACCATGAATTTATTAAGTCAAGAATTTGTTTTCCACCCATTCAAATTAAGAGTTCATCAACCTCACGTATGGAAAGAGAAGTACACTTTTTGTAAGCATTTATTAAGTGTAATTTCAGAAAGGAATATAGAAGCTCTGAACTCTAGTGAGGGTTTGGGTGTTTTTCTGTCTCGCTATCTTTCTGTCTCTACTGCTACAATCCGTATCACATGAGAGTGGCAAATGTAACAAATGATATTTGACGTGTAGGATTGACGGTAGATGGAGATAATAAAGCCGGGTTTATCAATTGCCGAATCACTGCAAACAATCAAGTGTTACGCTAGCACACATATTCCCCACTGTATATCCCACTTTTTTTTTGTTCAAAGAAATTTTTTGAATTTCGGCTTATCCCCTTCACATAAGACTGGATGTAAGGAAGCCTATCAGAGTATAGATATTAGGCTTTATTCTCTGATAGTGTCACATGGAGGACATGCTTACAAGGCAGCTTACTGCTGGCTGTTCTAGCAGAAAGGAATAGAAGCCTATAACAATCAGAGATTTGAAGCATTAAAGGGATATTTGTTGTTAAAAGTTAAAGCAAAGTTTTAAGTCCGGTTTTGTCCCTGCTAACCGGGGGAGGGGTGGGGGTGGGGTGGCCGATGCACCTCACACTCAGCAATACTGCTGTGTGAGGATTTCTTGGAGCAAAAGAGATAATTAACCGGATTCCCTTCCTGACATCAATCCAGTTTTCTGCAGGTTGGCCTAGACTTTGGGGCACCGGGGGGACCCAGGGGGATGAGTTGGCGCAGCGTATCTTCCCTCGCCTTTCACCATGAGGTCTCGGGTTCGATTCCCGGCAGGGGCTCGTTCTGGGTGGCTTTATGTGAATTTGGTTTCTCGATCCATACTCGTTCCCGCAGGTTTTCTCTGGGTACTCCGGTTTCCTCCTGCTTCTAAAATCGAGCTTCTTGGCATAAATCTGTTCTGGTATTATGGTTTCTCTGATGTGCTGAGTGCCTTTCATGGCTGCCGCACAGTGCCTTGAGCACGTTTACGTGGATATGTCGCGCGTTAAAAAAATACAAATTATTATTAAATTATAAATTAAATTATTAATTATTAACCACACCCACCATGCAAGGCAGCATGTGCTGAATGGCTGCCATTAGCTCTTCAGAGCTGATGCCCTTGTAGGTAGATCTGCTTTTTCATTCTGCCAGGGCAGGGTTATAGCTAGGCTTCTCTGAGTGCCGGTTGTAAATCTTAAAATTTACTACACTTTTGGCTCATGCGGACAAATTTTCGAGTTATTTGCCAATTTATGTGGTAATTTTTCATTTCACTGAAGTAAAGTGCCGGTCGGCAACCTCCCAAATGATCTTCTGTGCCGGTCGGTGGGAGCAAGTGCCGGACATGGCCGGCCGCCGCCGGCCGGCGTAGCTATATCCCTGTACCTGGGTAACCAGCTACCCTCCTCATCAGATTTCCTTAGAAACCCAATGGGGGTTGACGGTTTAGCCGCCGACAACTCGGCCCGGGACAGTTGGTACTGGTTACCAGGATATCAGTAGCAGGCCCTCAAAGGAAACCTGACCTGACCAATGGTGTTTTGGTTTTGGATATCCCCTCCCCACACAAAGTGTGGAAATTAACATTCAAGCTATTCTAGGTTTAACTTGTTCAGATCTTGAGGATTAGTACTGCAACATACCTTTCAATGAATGTTCTGAAGTGTTAACTTTCAAAAGTTTTAACTGCATACAGATTTATTGAATACTAAGGTCATTTTTCCCCCAGAAGGGAAATTATGTTATGCAAACAACATCATGTAGACTATAGACCATCCAAGAAAAGATAAAGGCTAACCATCCAACCAACCAAAGAAAAGAAATCTGTGCGTGGGTTGTTTGTAAGTGCTCTCCATTCAAGTCAATGAACCAATTTACTAGCTGATATCGTTGTCATCAATACTTGTAATTTGTATGAATTTCTGTTGAATGTTAAAGATGGTAATTTTGATCCGATTTGCAATGTTGGCAGTGGGACGGTTTACAAGCACCCCTTGAAAGATGATATTATCTGGAGCATATAAAGAGTCAACATTTTCAGTTTATTCATTCAAGAGAAGATTATGAGATGGTGCTTATTATTTAAACACTCTGAGTGAGCTTTTTTTACTGACAACTGTTAAATGATATTTGTTAATTGAGGCATGTCCTTAAAAAAAAGAACTTAAACCATCCCAAAGTCGAGCATTCTTGATTCTTTTGCCATTACATATACCACATGCTTTTTTGGTAATACAGAAGTTAAAATGATTGAAAGTTTTGAAATATTTTGGTCAAAATGTTGACTTTAGGAGTGACGTTGTCTGCATTTCCAAGCTGCTGTACCAGCAGTAGTAAGCGGCTAAAAGAGATGCATTACTTGACGACTTCAAATAAACTATCTTAACAGTTGTATGTCAGCGCCTATCAATTGGGCTTAACACTTTGCATGGGAGTGAGTTAGCTGGAGTTGGGAGAATAACAAAACAAAATTTTCCACAGAAATTGTTCAAATATTTGAATATAAAAATAAGTGATATGAGCATATTTGGATTTGCTTCCTATAATGCATTCAAAGAGTACAAAGATTTTTTAAGTCATGGCTCAGCGGTTTCAAAGATGGTGTTTCAGTAAATGCTCCTATCCATCTTTGAAAAATGCCAAGTGCAAGAGCTACTCAAGTGTACATAAAATCCCGCAGAGCCAAGAGGAGATTTCTGCGGTGTTTAAGGCATTAACTTCTACCTGACGACAGCCAACATGGAGCAGATGAGTTAGATTTCCCCACGGTCCTCCCCGAAATTATCCCAAATATCCAAATTCGACAAATTGTAATTATCATAAATTGGAAACACTGAATCCGGCAATGTCAAGACTCCAGCAAATTGAGTGCAAACAGACAGTGTTTTGTTAATGGCTTACGAGGTGCATCCCGAACATTGATAGGCAGCTTTTACCACGCACAATTTAAAATTGCATAAAATGGTAATTTTTTTCTATCTGGCATCTGCTTGAAAATTAAAAAAAGTCTATGCCAAATTGAAAAAGAATATCATGGATGTTGCAAGCAGGCTTGATATTTTGTTAGTGACTTGCACGATACTGCTAAAAATAAGTTGTTCCAGCCAAAATGCCCAAATCTGTGATGGATTGGTCTATTTCTATATTTGTAATGGACTTAAACTGTGTGCCAAATTGAGAGCAAACACACAAACTATTTCGTTAATGGCTTATAAGATACCTTCTTTCGCATGACAGCCAGTTATTTTGAGAACCACTCGAAAAGTCAATGACTTACGTCTTTAAGACGAGTTCATGCGGGAAATGTTTTCCTTGTACAACTGTCTTACTTTCGTGTGTTTAGTTGTGTGTGTGATAGATATTTACTTTTATGAAATGTGGTTTTCATTTACCTTGTATATTTTTGGGCAGAGGGTGTTTTGAATCAATCCCACAATGCATTGCAATATGTCTATCTTGTAATGTACAAATCACATGTCAGTACTTGGGGATAAAAAGTGTTCAAGAAGTTTAAGAACCACAAGACATTTCATGATCATGCAAAAAAAATCCCAAATGCTTTGTAGGCTAAAATGAGCATAAAAGTCAGGGTTTTCATGTGTAAAGAATATGATTTTTGTGGGATCACATAACCCCATTGAGGTGAAATTTCCCAAAACCAGTGCATTGTGGGATTGACTCAATACACCCTCTGATTTTTGGGAAAGAGGGGGAGGTGAACGTTATGGCTTTTAATATATGTTTGGAGAACACGAATCGGATATTATAGCAAATATTGATTTCTCTTCTGAGCTTTGAGTAAGAGGCAATTTCGGCAGATCCTGTCAAATACAGTTATTGAATTTACCAATTTTATGATGAAACGGTAGTAATTCAAGATCATAAAGCAAGATTACCATACGTGCAATTGCCCTGCTCACAAACAAACAGGCAAACAAAAAGCTATTTTGAAGCTCGAGGGTTATTTTTAAAAAGTAGTACTTAAGGAATGGCTGCACGTTATATTAGCCCCCAGGATTAGAATAAAATATCATAAGTCCTTGCCCTGTGACATTAGCATGCATAAAACATGCAGTGCTATGAGTAAAATTTCATACCTCTCTCCCGAAGAGATCAATCTCTTCGTTGGCATCTGCAATGTGCGACCTTTGACCTTCCGCAGATTGTGTGTAATTTGGGTCTTTGTCATTGAAGTCATGGCATCTCTCAACATCTGTGCCGTGATGTGTTGTCGTTGTAATGCTGGTAAGCAAACATGTATAGGGTGGGTGGGTGGGGGTTGTGGTTTTAAAAAATGGTTGGTGATAGCTGTGGTAGTAAATGCGTATGGTTCGCTAATTGATGAGCTTATCCAAGCTATTGGAGAAGCATGATGACAGGTATACATAGTGCTACTTCCGACTGTAATTCCAGGAACCTTAGCAAGGAGAAGTAAATGCTTGCAAACACTTCCTTTCAACAATAACGATGAAGCTTTTTTGGGGCTTGATGTTGGGCATAGTCGGGGTGGGGTGGCTGAGTTGTAGAGGGGGCAGAGAGTGCCCCCTTGGAAAATTTGAGGAAAATCAGGAAGGGAAAGACCTTGCTTTTCGATGTTAATTAAGCCCTTTTTACCCTTGCCGATCTGTGGGTGAGTACCTTTTTTTTTCTCTTTTTTTTTGACCATGCCGGAAACTTGCCCTCCGTCAGAACCACCGGCGGCTATATGCCTGATGTTTGCCCAGTAGTTTTGATCTTTTCCTGTTTAACAACTGCTACAAAATCGAGCTAAGCCAATCCTTTTTTTTAGTCTCTGTATAGTAAGCTACAGAAATAAACAGTCTCTACCATTTTCTGACATCTGACATTAGGTTAATTTGAGGTCCATACTTCACATGTGTAAGACTTTACCAGAATCTTCCAAGAAAGGAAGGTATGTATGTTAATGAAGCTAATACATGGCTATACGCCATTTGAAAAATAAACATATTCCTTTGATCTCACATGGTGGTGCAGACTTGGAATTCCAAATGGTGGCAGGGGTGGGAGGGGAGAAAATAGTTGAAAGAGGCTAAACCTCCCTATGTGTAACCCAAGATTAGAGAGCAGGGGAGGTTGTAATAGGAAGGAGATCTACATTTGAACATAAAGCCCTTGCTGCTTTCCTATTAAAGAAAGGGTCATGATATTTTTGTGGTTATCTTCAGAACACTAAGTTAATGGCTAATAGAATCTCGTTGAATCCTTCAGGTTAAATTTTAAAGAATTAACCACAAAATGCTTTTTTGTTTGAGGTCATGACCTGGGTGTTCCTGTGATATAATGACTGACTCCCATTATGAGGTCAGGGGGTTGAGTCTGCTGGCACGCCAATGTGTTGTGCAGTTGAGTAAGACACTTCATGTTGCTTGCCTCTCTTCACTCAGCTGCAAAATAGGAAACTGGTAGCCCAATGAGCACCTCCCAAAGGTATGAGAATGCCTAGGGCATTTGTATGGCAGCTGACATATTCTAGTGGCAGCGGGAATATATGAAAAAGTGCTTTGATACACTGTAAAAGGTGCTATAATTATAATGGCTGCATTTATTTTTACTTGTATATATTTCTGTTGTGTTTTGGTTGTTTGAAAGCCCTGAAGAATTTGAGTTATATAACCCAAAACATTGATTTATTTGAATGAGCCATCTGGTTGTTTTTGTATTTGAACCCAGAAGTAAATATTGACAAGAAAAGCCAGTTTTTCTTCTAAGGTTCTATGACAAAAATTTGCTCAAAAACATCACTAAATTAACTTAATTTGGAAATACATGCAAACAAGAAAGGAACTGTCAAGATGTTCAAATATTAAATAAAATATGTCAAAATCTATTCAGAAATTTTTGTTTCAATACAGAAATTTTGTTTTGAGTTCTCAAACTATTTCTTGTCAGATTTACTGTGCCGGGGATTCTCCTGGAGTTTGTCAGTAGCTTTTTCAACAAAATTGCATAAGCCCTTGACAAGACAGCGCACACATGATTCTTTATATAATCCTATTCTGTCGGTGTTTAAGAAAAGAAATCACTTGCGAGGCACTTTTGGGTATTGTAATGGGTTGTAATGAGGTTGTTCACCCATAATATCATAATGATTTTATTAGAAAAAAAAAAAAAAAAAAAATGTTAATGTCTGTATAAGTTCATTCTGTACAATGTGTATATATGCAGGGCCTCCTTGGAAATCAGTGCTCTTGTCACTGAAGGGGCTACCCTGCCTAAAGAAAGTTTAAATAAATAAATAAAAATACTATTAAAGGGTCAATAAGATTTTTGTGGTTATTCTTCAGTAATCTAAGGTTAATGGCTAATAGATATAGTTGAATCCTTCAGGTAAATTTTAAAGAAATTAACCACAAAATGCTTTATTGTTTGAGGGCATGACATGGGTGTTCCTGTTGATATAATGACTGACTCCCATTATGAAGGTCAGGGGTTTGAGTCCTGCTGCAGCCAATGTGTTGTGCAGTTGAGTAAGACACTTCATGTTGCTTGCCTCTCTTCACTCAGCTGCAAAATAGGAAACTGGTAGCCCAATGAGCACCTCCCAAAGGTATGAGAATGCCTAGGGCATTTGTATGGCAGCTGACATATTCTAGTGGCAGCGGGAATATATGAAAAAGTGCTTTGATACACTGTAAAAGGTGCTATAATTATAATGGCTGCATTTATTTTTACTTGTATATATTTCTGTTGTGTTTTGGTTGTTTGAAAGCCCTGAAGAATTTGAGTTATATAACCCAAAACATTGATTTATTTGAATGAGCCATCTGGTTGTTTTTGTATTTGAACCCAGAAGTAAATATTGACAAGAAAAGCCAGTTTTTCTTCTAAGGTTCTATGACAAAAATTTGCTCAAAAACATCACTAAATTAACTTAATTTGGAAATACATGCAAACAAGAAAGGAACTGTCAAGATGTTCAAATATTAAATAAAATATGTCAAAATCTATTCAGAAATTTTTGTTTCAATACAGAAATTTTGTTTTGAGTTCTCAAACTATTTCTTGTAAGATTTACTGTGCCATGGATTCTCCTGGAGTTTATCAGTAGCTTTTTCAACAAAATTGCACAAGCCCTCGACAAGACAGCGCACACATGATTCTTTATATAATACTATTCTGTCGGTGTTTAAGAAAAGAAATCACTTGTGAGGCACTTTTGGGTATTGTAATGGGTTGTAATGAGGTTGTTCACCCATAATATCATAATGATTTTATTAGTCCGGGGATAATTTTTAGCAATTATCCAATCATTGCTCAAATCTCATCCAAAAGGGAAAATGGATCAAAATATCACAGTATGCAAATAACTTTTATAAAGGAGGTGCCATTTTTGCAGTGTAAATTGTTCACGGTTTATGAAGCACATTTCTTCTGCAGTACATTGTTGAGAATTAGTGGCAGTTTAGTATCTGGAATTCTGGAATATCATGAAATATCATCAACCGATAAAATCCACCTCTTGGGGCTCATCCTCAGACACCCTCTGCGTCATGCAAGTGTGATTGATACTCACCACTTACGCACCCAAGTCCTTTTTTTCAGGATCAGCACCCCACAAAATAAACCCTATGGAAGAACTCAAAAAGAGTTAACCCTTAGGCATTACTGGTCAATTTGATAGGTCATTCATAGGGGGTATGTGAGTAGTTAGCCATTCAGAGACACCATAAGTAAAGCTTTAGACGTGCAACAAGAGATTTTGAGTCGCCCAAATATTGTGTCATGATAATTTCCTATAGATTAGACACTCAATGGATTTCTTTCCTTGTATTTGGCTACAAAAATGTCTTAAAAGAGAGGAAAAGGGTGATTTTGATTTGCTTATATTTCAATATAAAACATAGGCTGAATTTCGAATTTGCTCCTATACGAAATTAGAAATTGCACAAATTTTGTACCAAAGAAACATATCTCAGCTTAATCCTTTCAGATGGAGACATTTTTGATGGAAAGCTTTACATCAGGGCAAAAATCAGTGCTTTCGATTTCTTAAGGTACACCTGATATGTGAAATCTCTAGTTGCACCTTTTAAGGGGCATACAGATATAAAGAAGGTTAACTTAATTGGCTACTCAGAAAATATTATTATGTTATATCATCTACTGAGCCAATCGGAGATACTGTAAGAAAGGTGTACACCTTTCTTACTTGTTGTCAAATTGAGCGTGCAGTGCATTGATTTTTTTGCCTATGCACTCAAAGCTAAAAAGTATTCAGCCATTAACCTCTAAAAATGGCATTTCCCTCCCACGATCTCTTACTACCATTCCTTTTAAGATGTGCATACCATAAAGTAATGGTAAATCAGAAAGTTTATAATTATTTCATTATTGGATTGGAGCCCCTTCTCACTACAGGGGCAACCCACATTACACAAGGTCAAAGATACAATTTCTCCCTCATGTTGTAAATAAGACTATTTTTTACCCTTGCAGTTTTCAGGTTTTTCCAACTCCATGCACAATTTCACTGGAGTGATACATTTTTAGTACCCAGGGTACTCGACTTCTTGTTTGAACTTGGAAGTGTAGGAAATGTAGTATTAGAAATATGTAGTGTCTTGTATTTTGACTAAATTTGCATTCAAATAGCTGCTCGGAAAATAAAAGCTAAAATATTCAGTGGCAACAAATTATTGATATCATGATGAATGAGGTTTTATTCTTGAAAGTCAAAACTGTTAGGAATAGAAAGAGGGTAACGCTTGTCATCATGCTTCAACGTGTGCTTTCTGTCTAGGCCTGGAGGGTAGGGTTATAGGGGTGCTTTCGTAGGATTCGCAAGATGAAAGTTTTAGGACAAAGAATTAAGAGGAAATTGACCCTGTTGTACACCTCAAACACACATTGGAGGGCTTAAACCTCTCTGTTGAACCGTTGACAAATGGGTTTTGCATCTTTACTTTTTTTCCTGTATTAGTCTGTAGTCTACATTACCTGAAAATAGAAAAAGAAGAGGGGAAAACAAATGGTTTCAAGATTTTTGAATTTCTAAAGAGCGGGAAAAGGTTCATGGCATATTAGCATATCTTACTATTTTTTTGTTATTTTCCTCAAATGTGAATTTCTTAACAGTTAAATGTAACAAAAAGATTGGAAGAATTAATAAGTGCTTGTTTGTTTTGTTGGGGTTTGGTTTGGCTACTTTGCTTTGGCTCTGGCACTTTGTGTTTGTTTTACCTTTGGCATTTTTTTGTGTGTATGGTTTTCACTTTTGCATTTGCTTTGTTTGATTTGACTTTCGCAATTGCTTTCACATTGGCTTTGTTTGGGTTTGACTTTGGCATTTTCTCTGACATTGGCTTTGTGTTTGGTTTTGCCTTTGCATTGGGTTTGACTTGTGCTTTGGCTTTGGTTTATGCTTTGGTTTTAGTTTGTGCAAAGTTTTAGCTTGTCCTTCAGTTTTTGGCATGCCTTGTGCTTTGGCTTGTGCTTTGGCATTGACATTTTTTGACATTGGCTTTGTGTTCGGTTGTACTTTGAATGAGTGTGGCTTGTGCTCTGGCTTTGGTTTGTGCTTTGGCTTTTGGCTTGGGCTTTGGCATCGGCTTTGTTTGGGTTTGACTTCGGCATTTTCCTTGACATTGGCTTTGTATTTGTTTTGCTTTGTATTGAGTTTGGCTTGTGCTTTGGCTTTGGTTTGTGCGTTGGCTTTAGCTTGTTCTAAAGTTTTAGCTTGTCCGTTCAGTTTTTAGCATGCCTTGTGCTTTGGCTTTACGTTGGCTTTTTTTAAGCTTTGGCATTGGTTTGTGCTTTGTATAAGTCTCTGGTGAGACCATTGCTAGAATACAGTAGCACGGTGTGGGATCCACATTCAGATGTACTTATTGGAAAGATTGAGAGGATACAAAGGCGTGCGGCTAGATTCACCTTGAACAACTACAGGCGGACATCCAGTGTTGGTGCCATGTTACAACAACTACATGGCAAACATTGGCCAACCGGAGAAGGAATGCCAGACTTGCTATGCTATATAAAATCCAGCACAACATGGTAGCTATTGACATCACTAAATATTTGGTGTCTAAAGGCTACACATCTCCAACCCGCACTGAGAACTCTCAAGCTTTCTTCATTCCATGTTCAACCAGAGATTACCACAAAAATTCATTCTTCCCACATACTGCCAGGGATTGGAATAGACTTCCTGATCACTTTATCCAGGCCTCTTCACTTGACACCTTCAAAGCTGGACTTAACTAGTCTCTTGGCACCTTGCAAGCACCAATCTGACCTCAAGTGCTATAGCCTTCAGTCTTTGAAGTTTGCACTAATCCTGGAAGAAGGCTGTGGCTTTTGTGCATTGGCTTGTGCTTTGGCATTGGGTTGTGCTTTGGCTTTGGCATTGGTGTGCTTTGGCTCTCATATATGCCTGGGCATTGGCATTGGTTTGTGCTTTGATTTTGGCTTGTGTTATGGCTTTGACATTGGCATTAGCTTTGGTTTTGGCTTGTGCTATGACTTTGGCTTAAGCTTTGGCATTGGCTTGTGCTGTGGCTTTGGCTATGGCTTTGCTTTGGCTTGTGCTTTGGCTATGACATTGTACTTTGGCTATGACATTGGCTTATGCTTTTGACTTAGGCATTGGCTTGGATTTTGCTTTGGCTTTGACATTGACACAGGGTTTGTGCTTTGGCTTTGGATTGGCTTGGTCTGTGGCATTGGCTTGTGCTTTGGCTTTGGTTTGTGCTTTGGCTTGTGCTTTGGCTTTGGTTTGTGCTTTGGCTTTAACTTTGACTTGTTTTAGCTTTGGCATTGGTTTGTGCTTTGGCTTTTAGCTTGTGCTAAAGTTTTAGCTTGTCCTTCAGTTTTTAGCATGCCTTGTGCTTTGGCTTTAACTTTGGCTTGTTTTAGCTTTGGCATTGGTTTGTGCTTTGGCTGTGGCTTTGTCTTGTGCTTTGGCATTGGCTTGTGCTTTGGCTTTGGCACTGGCTTGGTCTGGCACTGGCTTGGTCTTTGGTCCTGGCTTTACAGTTTAGATGGGTCTTTGGCATTGCTTGTGATTTTGCTTTGGCTTTGACATTGACACAGGGTTTGTGCTTTGGCTTTGGATTGGCTTGGTCTGTGGCATTGGCTTGTGCTTTGGCATTGGCTGTTCTTTGGCATTGGCTTTAGCTTTTGCTTAGTTGTAGTTAGCTGTGTATTTGGCATTGCTTGTGCTTTGGCTTTTAGCTTGTGCTAAAGTTTTAGCTTGTCCTTCAGTTTTTAGCATGCCTTGTGCTTTGGCTTTAACTTTGACTTGTTTTAGCTTTGGCATTGGTTTGTGCTTTGGCTGTGGCTTTGGCTTTGTCTTGTGCTTTGGCATTGGGTTGTGCTTTGGCTTTGGATTGGCTTGGTCTGTGGCATTGGCTTGTGCTTTGGCATTGGGTTGTGCTTTGGCTTTGGATTGGCTTTGGCATTGGCTTGTGATTTTGCTTTAGCTTTGACATTGACGCAGGGTTTGTGCTTTGGCTTTGGCTTTGTCTTTGGCATTGGCTTGTGCTTTGGATTGGCTTTGGCATTGGCTTGTGCTTTGGATTGGCTTTGGCATTGGCTTGTGCTTTGGATTGGCTTTGGCATTGGCTTGTGCTTTGGATTGGCTTTGGCTTTGTCTTTGGCATTGGCTTTAGCTTATGTTTTGGTTTTATAGTGTTTATCTGTGTGTTTGGCATTGGCTGTTCTTTGGCATTGGCTTGTGCTTTGGCATTGGCTTGTGCTTTGGCTTTGGCATTGCTATTGGCTTTGGCATTGCTTGTGCTTTGGCTATGACATTGGCTTATGCTTTTGACTTAGGCATTGGCTTGGATTTTGCTTTGGCTTTGGCATTGGCTTGTGCTTTGGCACTGGCTTTGGCTTGAGCTTCATCTTTAGGATTTAGCGTGGACTTTTGCTTGGCATTGGTTCAGTTACTCTCACAAATAATTGAGTCAGTCCACTAGGCTAAATCGGAATACTGTATATAGTATACCGGCAAGTAATTGATAACATTTGAAGTCTAATGCAGCTCCAAAATTGACAATCTAAGATAGTCATTTTTTACAAAGATCTTATTTGGACTAAATTTGCACATAATATATTGCCATAAAATTAAGGGATTCTCTTTCTCATTGGTGAACAATTCTTGCAGCATAAGTAATCCTTCAACAGTATAGCCCTAATTTTCTTAAGGCTGACAAAGGCATTGCCTTAGAAACGAGAGCAACATCCTGCGGTTTACATTGGTGTGTTGATTCTCCATTGATGTCAATTATTGACTTTGCTTTTAGTTCCTGATTGTTATCCATGATGAGTTAATTGTGTTTGCCAAATCCTTTAAAAATTGTAATTTACTGATGGATGTGATAATAGTTGAATATTATCACTAATTACTGAGATCGGCAAAGTATTGAAGAGTCAATGCAATCATTGTTGGGATTTTAATTTCATTATATGGAATAAATATGCTCAGTGTGGGACAAAACATTAACACATTGTTTAAATATTTCTGAGTATAGTGGCAAATGGACAATTGTAAATTACCATTAAAAATCAGTTGGAAATATGAGACTTGGTATGCCCATTTAAAATGCATAGTTAAAATTGCTCGGCAGTATTGCATCCAGCTTTGTAAATAAATGCATGTTTGCAATAATTCAAAATGGTGTTTGCGCATGGGAGGCCGACACACAGTGTGTTTTTTTTGTTACTGTAGCTTTTT
This sequence comes from Ophioderma brevispina, assembly GCA_023653785.1. Classification (NCBI taxonomy): domain Eukaryota; kingdom Metazoa; phylum Echinodermata; class Ophiuroidea; order Amphilepidida; family Ophiodermatidae; genus Ophioderma; species Ophioderma brevispina. Next base: position 76,668 of record JAMKCH010039632.1, on the reverse strand, counting down.
TTGCATGCTATATGCAGATCACTCAACAATACAATACAATATAAAGTAAAAAATAGACAAAATTATGGCAAAGTCTCCTGATATAGTAACGTTTTATTAAAACATGATTTCACACAACTGCGAGAGAACTTCTCAAGTACTTTTGAAGCTGCTCTTAAGGGAAATTGCAATATGGGAGGGGGCGATGCCAGTAAAGGGCTTGTAGCCTTCACTTTGCCTGAGATTACATAACTGAATTGTGGTCCAGATCTTAGTGGGACTAGAGTATGTGATAGATTGTAATTTTCTTATGACTCGTAGGCAAGACAGGATTATCAGACGACTCTGACCTTATACCCCCCCATATACTTTCACAAGTTTTATGCATTATGTCTGCCAAACACAAAATGATACTTCATTTTGATTTTGCTGATTCTGATATTTTAAGAAAATGTGCACACACAATAGATTTATCTGTGCTTACATAATACTGACTCAGAGGGTGTATTGAGTCAATCCCACAATGCACCAGTTTTGAGAAATATTACCTCAATACGGTCATGTGATCCCACTAAAATCCTATTCTTAGCACATAAAACCCCTGATTTGTAATGCTCATTTTAGCCCACAAGTCATTAGTACTATGACATTGACATAACTTCCTATCATCAAAACTTTAAAGGCAAGCCTTTCACATTTTTACTGTGGTAGCTGCAGTGATGATGGTAATTTTCTTGGTGTCACCCTAGATGCGAATGTGGTGATGGTCAGTGCCTGAAGCTGTACAAATATCATACATGCCAGCGGCCATGACCACGTGTCAAGTATGCATTCTCGTCAGGTCTTCCGTACCTGGCAAACCAGTTTAATGTAGGCTAAAATATCAATACTTTACATCTCCACATTGCTAGAAATGTCTTGATAAAAATGGGGAAGATAATTGCCAGAAATTGCTAAGTGTGGAGAAGTTTATATATTGTCCTCTTAATTTTGCTATGCATTAGGCAAAAACACTTTAAAAGCAACCAAGGGCAAAGATGACTCTTCTGCATCTCATATCTCACATCATTAACATCCACTTGCAAAATAGGTACCCATTTTAAACTTTTTGTTGATTCCTGGAAGAACACAATTTCAAATGAATGCATCATACTATAAAATAATGTGATGTATATGAGTGCAACTTGACCTACACATACTGTTGGTTCATAACCATTTTGTGAGCGGAGAGTTACAAGATTCTAACTGACATTTTGATCATTTTGAGATATGGATGTTTTAAGTTCACCTGACATAGGAAAGAGGTACAGGTATGTGCAGCCCTTAAGACCCCCATTTCGCACCTCAACAGCAGTTCTTATGGGTTCCAATTAAGGCATAATTCAGTTCTTAAGGAAATGTTTTGCCTCAGAACCTAAATTTTAACAAAATTTCAGTTACAAAGCCTGCAAATTGCTCATAATTTTGGTTCCTAAGGCCCTACTTTGAGAAACAATCAGTTCTCAAGTCATTCCCAAACCCCCAAGTTCGGGTCGCACATCCCTACCTGAAAACAAGTTGATTTAACAAGGTACGCTCATGTAAAACAATCATAGGGGTTGTTAAAACAAACATAAAGGAAGGTTTTGCAAAGGAAAAGGAAACATAACTTACACATAACTGAAACAACTTATACCCCACTGAAACATACATCACTTACACATAACTAAAATGTATATAAACATAACTTAAACATACTTTGCTTAAACATACATGACTGAAACATACATAATTAAAAACATTCATGGCTGAAACATACCTTATAAAAAACATAAATAACTAAACATGCGTAACTTAAACATAAATAGCTAACTATATGTAACTTATACATAACCTGCAACAAAGTATTACTTAAGTGAAATGCATATTGAATTGAACATGCACTTTGCAATATTACAGTGCAGGTCATTGAACCCTCGGCACATCACAGCTCAAAATTTAAAATTAATGAGATCACTAACCATAAAAAATATACATAACTGAATCCAAATATCAGATATCTAAGTTTACATGCAGAGAAAAGGTGAATGCAAATTAATTGCACAGTATAATATGAAATCACTTAAGTTTTCTCCAAGAAAAGAGAGAGATAAAAAATGAAAGTATATTTAATCAAAAAAAGGATAAAAATAAAAGCATTTTTAATCAAAACAACTAAAATGCAGGTATAATAACCAACAGAAATTCCATTACATTAGTGAGTCCATATCCAATGGAGTAAAAGTTATTGAAGGATGCTACAATAAAATACTTTAAAGGGACATTTTGACAAAGGGACACCTACATTTTTTTCAAAATAGACATTTTGTTTATATGTTTGTAATTGCTATCTGTAATTATTACACCTGAAATAAGCCAAAGCTGATATCTTTGTACAGATGGATTTCATATTATTGGCTTGCACAGCTGTTTGAAGGTCTCATTTATTATGACAAAACCAGAATAAAACAAAAAATATTGACGGCGACACAGTTTTGACAACGACACAGTTTTGACAACTGATTTGAATTCTATATTCAACTAACTACATCCTGTGTAAATTTTATGAAATTTCATTGCGGGCAAATATGATTTTTCTTCAAAATCGAGTTTAACGCATCTTTCTATGGAGAATGTGCTTATAGAGGGCGCTATAACATACAAATTATAACTTTTGTAGGCCTATAGATATGGCAAGATTCCCGCAATGGATTTGTCTAATTTTTGCACAGGTGATGGCTCTTGCATGTCCCTACTTATATCAGTTGTCAAAAGTGTGTCGCCACTGCTTAAATTTGTTCTAAAAATAAAAGAGACATTTTGCATGTGGTCAAACAACTGTGCTGTGTGCTACTCTCTGTTCCAATTATTGCTTCTGATTGTAAAATTCAAGTTTCTTTGGCCAAGAAATCCCAAATTTAGATGTCATGGTTTAACACATAAAAACAAAATATTGACAAAAAAATCTGATTTCTTTTTTATTTTTACAATATTAACAATATTTTCTTATTCCAAAAGCTGTGGAGTTGGAAACCCAACTCCACTCTAAGGGTATATTTATTTGTTTGTTTGTTTGTTTGTTTGAATAACGGACAACAACAAGGTTGTATAATAAGCCATAGAAACACCCATGACCAGCCTACATCAACTTGCTAAAATCGGTTTGTGGTTTCAGTCTGTAGTACTGTAATTTGTTTTTTATTCATCTGGGTTTCTTGAAATGTATACCACTATTATGGTGGTTTTTGGACCCCTGATCCATTCATGACCCTAAACTATGAACTCATTTCCCTAAATCCAATGCCTAGGTTTTTGTGGGGTTTGATATTGGATACAATGAGAGGGGGATTTTGAGAAGGACAGAGAGAGCAATGGTGAGAGTGATGTGTGATGTAAAGTTGATGGATAGGATGAAGACTGAGGACTTGATGCAGACGTTGGGTTTGGAAGAAGCGGTGGACCGGTTGGCAAAGGCGAAAGGTGTACGTTGGTATGGGCACGTGCTGAGGAGGGATGATGAGCATGTTTCAAGAAGGGCCCTTGAGTTTGGGGTGGGGATGTCCAAAGAAGACATGGAAGAAGCAAGTGGAGGAGGAGAGTAGTAGGGTTGGGTTGAGGATGGAGGATGCACTGAATCGGGCAAAGTGGAGGGAGGGGGGTAAGGGGATGCTGTGAGTGTGAGGTAAATCTGGCCACCTTCGTCACAGGGACGACACCAGATTTAAAACTTTGGATTTACTATATTTACTATTATATGTGCTTGAGAATACATGCTAAATCATGGGAAAGTGTAAAACATCCTTTTAATGCATATTTTGATATTTTATTTTTAAAATGTAATTGGATTTTAGTTTGTCTGGTCATATCATTTTCAAACAAATTGAGAGAAATGAATACGTCTGAAGACTAACAGATTTGCAGATTAAATCTGTCATTCCAATACTGAACAGATGAAAGCAAAAGAAAACCACTCACAACAACTGATCATAAGTAATATTAGTATATGTAATGCAGAGGTAGGATCTTTTTGAAAAGTGCATAAACTACACTATTAATAGTTCATGTGTGGACTTGCCTTTCACATCAAATAGGCATAACACCTTGTGGTTGGTTTTAAGGAAGACGCCGTTTAGAATGTTTTGGCGTGGCTAATTGTGACATAGCCAATCACAGCCTTTGGTATTATTTCAAATATTCATAATTCACCAACTGCCATCAGTATTTCTTTCTTCCTTTATTAAGCGCTTTTTGTCCGACGCAACGCGATTGGTTTTCCCACACTGGGGCACAATTTTGCACGGATTTCTGCATCTGTACATTGTATTTATGACTATCACTTGCAGTTAAATGGTACTAAATAAACTAAATAATAGTACTGTGACTCTACACTGAACTGAGGCTCAATTTCCATGTCAATTAGTAAGCCTAGCACACAAGGGCCTCCAGAGAAAGAAGCTTGTACTGCATTGTAAAGCCAAGACCCAATAATACAATATTAGAGGCTTTATAAGGTTTAGGATTCCATTCTTGCAGAAAAGGTCGCAGCAATAACATTGTCATTTTGACTACCAAGGTACTAACCTTGTTCCCCAGCATCATTTAGTTCCACTCGAGAAAACTTTAGTCCGAACTTTTGATGTTGTTACCTTTGTACTTATCGGCGGGCGATTAGCAAAAAGGTGTCGGCGCGCATCAACTGGCAGACGGACGTCTTCATTTTGGTAGTTGATTTTGAGTCGAGCTCTGCTTGGCGTTGGTGCAGAGTTTTTTTTTCTAAGCTTTTTCCGAAGCTGTTGCCTTTGTCACTGAATTACTTAACCGATATTACTGGGCTACAGCACCTTGGTGGCTACTCCAGAAAGACGCTACCCAAAGTAGAATGTCTCTAGTAGAGTAATTAAATTTGAATGATTTGTGGGTCTGTAGTAATGTTGCTATATTGTGTCTTGAATCATTAACGTTGCCATACTAAATTATGCTCTTTGCTGTCATTCCTCAAAGAGGTCCGTAAGTGTATCCATTACAGTTGCAGAGCAAATTGTTGACGATGATGACGGGATTATTTTGAAGTATTGCATCCCATGCCATTTATCCTTATGTTGTGATTAGGGACTTGTTGTTTAAATTAGGTTATGAAATAAAAATGTATAAGGGATTGAGCTATTGTCGTCTTATGATATCTTAACTTGCAATGTTGATTAGTTCTGAAAAGTTAAGGCTCAGATTTAGTAGTTTGCAAATAGTGCTGAAGAGTCTCCAAAACTAGTTTAGCTTTGGGGGAAAAGTTGATTTCAAAGTCTCGAGGCTTTAATACTTCCCCCGCAAAAACAAAAAATAATATGAAACAGGATTGATGCACTTTCTTCCTACAGGCACATACCTATAACAATGAGAATTCCAATTTTTGGAGGTTTTCAAAGAACAATTACCTGTTATTATGCTATCATCAATTTGAATTCTTCATACTGGAGCTGAGGATATTCTTTTCAATTTCTGATTTTCAGATAAAGCCCTGATGGTGCATATATGTCCAAAATTTAATTAACTTTGACAATTCTGCTCCGCTCACACAATGTGTTGAAAGAAGTTTTGTTGGTGTTCCGATTTTAGTGATGGAGATTATATTTTGATCTGTCATGAGAATGTTGCATCAATGGTGTAAAACATGATAATGTAAGCCATACTTTGATCCATGTCTCAATATTTACTTGAAAACAAAATTAAGTGGCATTTTGATGGTCCCAAAGACTTCCGTCAAAATCCATGCATTACAGATCGGAAGCTTTTCAAAGGTTTTAAATTTTTTTAAGCATAGCATATATGCAGCGAAATAGCCCTTGTTCCAATAAACTCTTGCACTTTCAACATTACGTGGCCTTTGTAATTTATTTAGTCATGCATTGACAAAAAAAGGGAAAGATATTGAATTGTGATAAATAATGTAAATGCACCGGAGAATGCTCTCGCCAAGTTTGCAACGTTGCACACAAATACGGGGAAAAATAAGAGAAAAAAATACTTGCACCTCACTGGGAATCGGCATGACACATCCATGATATCTATAGGAACAGAAATCCCTCTGTTTCACCGAGATGATGCCGCAGTGTGTGCCTAGTCAGGCAAATCCAAAGGCAAATCAAAATCAATCTCAGAAAGGAAGATAAGACATTCAAACAAACAGTACAACAGAGTGGTGTTCATATAATGACCTGTATTTTTTGTGTGCAACACTAAGGCTGTATGGGATTTTAAAGCAGTTTAGTTTGAAATATTATTACTTCAGAAAATTTGTGATCTGCTTGAAAGTTTTTATACAAAAAAGGTGGTGAGTATTAAGATGTTGTCCAAACATGAAACACTCAGAGTTGAACCCAAGGGAAGTTTAAAACTAATTCCATAATGCATTGGAGTGTACTTATACTTCACCGTACTCTACAGATATTAGTACTTAAAGGGGTACTGTCAGATCTGCGATCTCATTTCCACGGCTCACCCCATGATCTTGTGGAACAGCTGTACTACATACCCGAGACTACACGTAAATGCTTACTGCATCTTAATGACATATCTAAACCAAGTGTAACTTTGAATTCAGCATTTTAGGCAACTCTCTTTAGTTCAAACACAACAAATGGCTTTACAAAATCTCAGTGGTAGCCCTCTAAGGATTAAAAGGTGCTTAAAGTATTACCGTTTTCTGGGTTAAAGGTACATTTCGTGATCTACAGCCTTGTCCCCTGACTTAACTCAAACAAGTTTAGATTGTTGTATCATCTGAACTGCTAGTCTTACGATTGCATATCATATTTTCCTAGTATGACATCCATATTCAATCTGAAAATACCTACCAAGGGAATTGAGACTTTATAGCATGGCTTCTCTAACCCCACCCTCTAAAAAAAATATTTTTTTACTCTTCTTAAAGGTGCAATGAGAGATTTTGAGGCATCTAAATATTGTGTCATAATAGAAATTTCATACAGATTAGACACTCAATAGATTTCTTACCATGTATTTGGCTACAGAAATATCTTAAAAGAGAGGAAAAAATGTGATTTTCATTTGCTTATATTTCAATATAAAACATATACAAAATGAGAAATTTCACAATTGTTGTACCAAAGAAACATTTCTCAGCTTAATCCTTTCAGATGGGGGAATTTTTGATGGAAAGCTTAACATCAGGGTAAAAATCAGTACTTTAGATTTTTTTAGGGTTACCTGATATGAGAAATCTCTTGTTGCACCTTTAAAGAATATGGTTACCTTTCTAAAACATTTCTGCACTGCACCTTTTTAAGAAAATATTTGTTGGAGCTTTTGAGGTAACTGTAAATTCAAGTGACAACAAGAACATGCCTGCACGCACAAACATCCACATGCGCGCGCACAGATACATACACGTAAAGCCTTGACCCACCCCTTAGGCCTTGTATGTGTTGAAAGCTTTCCAAGTTGTTTTCAATCCCTTGTATACAAGCAACGATGCAGATTTTGTTTTTCCTCTTTCTTTTTTCTCCAAACTAAACATCCTGGCAATTTGGATAAAAATGGTAAATTGCCTCTAGTAAATGTTGTCGCTACCTGAGCTTCTATTGTGCCTCCTCCAGACTTACTCGGAAATGGAGGCTGTCAGACTTGTGGCAGGTGTGCAGTAAATGGGCTGATTTCATCTAGCAGTGCACCTGGACAGTTGTAGATTTTCAGCATGCAGTTGGAGTTGGTGGTTCTAGCAAAGACTGGGCATATTTGTGGCTGATTAGAATTTGTTTATGTTTGTTCTATAGTTTGATCAATTATAATTTTTGGGCCTCCCTCATTGAAGTGCAAATTGACTATAGAACCATTTTGACTCATTTTGTTCTTTTTCTACACTTTAAACCAAGATGTTCAAAATAACACTGTTTGGTATTCTTGATAATCACACCAATTTTTGGTGTTATTTAAACACAAGATTAAAATAAGACCAACAATTTTACATAATTAAAACATTGGGAGCAATCATCCAAAACACCGTTTTTTTGTTTTTATTAATACTATTTTTGCCGTGTAAAATAGCAAATGTCTACTTCAAGAAGTACAGGGTGTGCCAATGTAATACTACCATTTCATATACAGTGCTATAATGTTATAGGAAATGAGAGCATGATTTTTTGGGAACCTGTAGTATATAAATCTTTCAAAATCTATCAAAAGATATAAAACAAAAGTCTCTCTGATCTTTAGCTGTTCTTTTAAACAAATACCTGATCTCTTTTTCAACCCCCACTTTAAAGACTAACTTACAGATTTTGAAATATTTAATTAATTACATATGTAAACTAGAACTAAAGATAGCTACCTAGATTGCGCAATTCCAAGTTTGAGATGAATCAGATTTTTTTCATTTTGATGCAGTAAACATTTATATTAGTAAGGTGGTAGTTTTGGTGTTTTTTTTTTGTTTTCTGTGTAGTCCTATAACAAAAATTCTGGAATTTTATAACAAGTTATGAATTTTATGTTAGCTATTTAGGCAAAGTTATAAGTTTTTTTAGCTATTTCACACAGTGATTAATATGTGGACCAGCAATTATTTATCGCAAAAACACAATATGTTTGAGGGCGCCCTCCTATCGAAATCTCTGATTCAGCCTTTAAAAAGTTGATATAAGATGGAATAAATCATTCTATAACTATCCACCTAAATGGTAGATCCTGCTGGAAGACGAATGGCGTAACTTGTCAGTCATGTGAAAAGAAGTCACTTTGTATTGTATAGGTGGTAATTGCCACAGCCGGTGATCTCATCATAGGGGTAAGAAACGAAGTAGTGCTTGAATTCAGGTCTTATCTGCCATGATCTCATAATATCACTGTCATGATCCGTAGTGTCATTGTTATGATCCCATCTTTTAACCGTGGTGACCACCATGTACTCTTGAGGATCGTGTTTGGTGGGGAATGTGAAAAAAGGCATCAAAGTGTGTGAAAGGGGGTGGTGGTGGGTGGGGGTGGTGGTGTGAAAATCATGTATTGGTGATGAAGTTTTGATTGAGCATGTATAAAAGTATTGGAGAAGATGCTCAGTTTTGGTTTTTCTAAATGTTTTTTTCAGATACTGAGACCAAAATTTTTTGTTAAGTAGTAGGAGATGGCTTTTATAGAAATTTCTTTATAGATGAAAAATAGAAATTTGCCGTTGATAGGTTTTGGGTGGGGACAACTGGCAGCACCAGACTTCTTTTTCAGGGGCGATGCAAACAATGTTTTGTGAGGATTTATCCACCAAAACTATAGATGGTTAAAAATGAAACAATTTTTAACATCAATTCATTGACTTGATGGTTATTGCTATTGAGAGCGGCGTGTTTTGTTTTAATGTCGCTCTTATTTGCTCTACTGTCGGGCGTTTATTTGCATTTCTGACAAAAAAAGCTGGTAGTGGGAGTCAGGAAACATGGGGAATCTCGTGTTTGTTGGGCTTGATTTTAAATTTCAGTTGACGGTAGTCAGTTTGGGTAACTTTTGTATCTTTTTGTCAAGTTTTGGACATATTTGATGCCGCGCGTTGTCCTTCTTACTGAATGCTATTGGTATGTGTTGCACCTATAAACCCGGTTTCTAGTGGGGTTAATTCCCAAACCATCCCAATTGATGGGTACCCTGCATCTTCATTGATGCACTCGTTTCAGTTATCTGGGGGGATTGGCAACAATAAGAGATTTATGAAACCAAAACTTCATATGGTTAAAATTGGTCAGTACTGAGTGCTTTCTCTGGAATGTATGTAGTTTTATGCAATTTCATATGATCTCAAAAAATAGTTTAAATTTGCACATGTTGTGGCAAAAAACGTGAACATTGACTTAATTTGAACATGTGATCTTCTTCATAACCCCAGAGAACAAATTTGCCATGTTTTAAAAAAAATATTGAAAATCAGGGGTTTTTTAAAATGAAATATCATTCTATAGGGATTTTGAGAATCTGGGTGGTTACCATGTATATAGCTTAAGTTTGGACATCTTTTCAAAACAAATTGAGAGAAATTGGATGTGTTCCAATATACTATAAGTCATTATTGAATCATTTTTTGTGGTCTTAAAAAAATATATTTCTCATGAGTTTATTAAACCTGAAATTGACTTGAGAGCACAGCTGTTTGAAAGTCTCATTTATTATGACAAAATGAGAAGTTATAAAACAAAACGTATCAACGACGACACATGTTTACAACAACTACTTTGGAGAATGTTACTTAAATCCACTAAATACATTCCGTATGAAATGTGATTTAAGATTTATTTAGATGCGGGCAAATATGATTGTCATAAAAAAAATGTAATTTTCACGTCTTTTAAGGAAAATTGGCATATAGAAGGTGCTGTAACATACAAAAATGAACCCTTGTTAGGCCTTACTGGCAACATTCCCACAAGGATTTTCTGATTTTGCAGAGGTATTAGCTCTCGCAAGTTACCGACTTATATCAGCTGTCAAAAATGTGTCACACTGCTTAATTGCTCTATAAATAAAAGAGACAAATTTGTATGGGGTCACAACAGATGTGAGAGAACTGTGGTCTAATCGGGTGTATGGGGTTACAGGATACGGGTCCAAATCTTTGTGCCCTAATTTCTGACGTCAGTTTACTCAAAATTCAGATCATCCTTACCGAACTCATGTTTTTTTGAGGTAGCCATATACAGAGATACATACCTGCATATGCACCTAAGTTGTTTCAGCATAAAGGATGAAAACTCAAAACATTATCCGTATTTCATCATCTTTGTACACATCTTAATACACACCACTGAGAATAACTGATCCCTTTAATGCGAATTTGAAAGAAACAATTGTACTAATTGCTTAGGCAAAACAGGTGGGAACATAGTCTATAGCCTAGTAATTTTGTGTGTGAAGAATCTGTACAAAAGTTATTATCTAGCAGTTTAAGTTGAGTATGACTTGCCTTTCTATACTATTGTCTTGTCATTCTCTCTTAGAGTACATGGCATTATACAACTATATAAGGTGTTTACCATAAATTGACCATATAACCTCACCTTCATAATGTTAGCTCAATAAATTTTAATAAAGTTTCATCGTTCATTGGACAGACTATAGAATGCCTAAACTTAAAGAGTAAAATAAGATGGAGGCTGAGGGAATTTCAAGTACTCCTTTTAAAAGCTAGTGCTTTTGAGCGACAGGAAGTCTGGGGCTTTAGTAGTAGAATCTCCTCAAGATACTGCCTCTTTGAATTTCTACCTGCTTAATCTAAAGCACTGAATCCCTCATTGAAAATGATGGATTGCAAAGAATCCACTGCAGGTTTGTGTTATTTGATAGTCTCAATACTGACAGGGTCAGTTTCACTGAATACTGATTGGTTGTGTGTGTATACAGATCATTAAGTGGACTCTGCCTTCACATAGGCTATCCATAGCTGTTTATAAATTTACTGTTTCATATGTTTTTTTATTGTTGTTCTTCAGAAATTGCTTCCAGGATTACCAAGCACCCAACGATACCAGAGTGACTTGAAAGACAACCCTGTAACGCTAAGTTAAGCCGACGCGCTCCGCAATCTGATTTTCAAGTGACCAAAAGTAAGCATGTTGTGTAATATTATAGTTTGTTCCGAGCAAGGAGAGTCCACATCACAAATGAATTAGTGCACAGGGAAGGCAGCTTTTGTGGTGAAGTGCTGCTCTCAGAACAAACATTCACACCCTCCACCTTCAGTCTTGTTTGTTAGAGACTACTAGGGCACAAATGTGGCATGTGTTTATTCTTCTCTTAAAGCGACTAATGGCATAAAAAAATATTCAGACATAATGGAAAAGGAAAAAAAAAAACAAACCAAAAAAAAAAATAAAAACCGTTACTGAAATCCCTTCCACAAGTTTGAAAACAATTTGGATGTTTTACATTCTTGTAAAAACAGTAAAAACAAGGGAGAGTTCCAGAGGGGAGGTGGCAGTTTTCGTGGCAAGTTCTGGAACAGAAAAGCACGGTGTTGACCATCCCTGACAAATTTTACAGTGTAATCCTATCATTTTTTTGTGACACAATTCAAAGCATTCAGACCAGGATTCAGGCATTGTACTTTGAGGCTTGTAGTAAGATATTGATCTGGCATGAAAGAGGATTACCGGGATTAGATCATATACAATAGCAATGGTCTGTGAGTGATTCCAGCATGCTTTTCAACGTTTTGTAAATGCTGCATAATGTCGCATCCTTTTTTCCAGAAATTCCACGAACTGCCACCTCCCCTCTGGAACTTTTTCCTGTTTTGACAGAATGTACAACATCCCAGTGTTTTCCAACTTGTGGAAGTTGATTTCAGTAAGGTCCTTTTCATTATTCTGAATCGTTTGTTATGCCATTTATCCTTAAAAATGCTGTACACATGGTTTTTCTGAGTGATGATACTGTGGTTGTGATCAACTTAGAGATTAAATTTAGTGACATAGAGAGCTAGTATCGTATATGTTTGAATTGTTTCTAATGCAACAAAACAAATCCAGGGATCTGATTTCAGAGGAATAAATTGGTATCCTATACTTAGAGAATAAAGGTATTATTGTGGAACCGTAATCTTTTCCAACGAATGAAACCAAGGCGATACCTTTATTTAAGTGGAAGAACGAGGCCGGAGGCAGAGTCTTCATACAAAATAATGGTGTCCCTGGTTTCAATTGTCGTAAAGAGAGTACAGGTTCCCAAAAAAATCATACTTTATTCTTATTCTTAAACACCTTTTATAATTTAAAGAGACATGCTGAGATTCCCAGAAGAAGCGCCCCATTTTTTTTCTCGAACCCCGGTTTTTTACTCTTTGGCATGCTTACCAATGTCTTAAATCACACACCTGAATGAATAAGCCAATACGCCATCTTTATGTAATAGATGAGGATTTAGTAGTTTCTGTAGTGCACGACAGAAATTCAAAGCATGTTTTCTATGGGTAACGATTACGATAGCAGGCAAGTTCAACTTCAAAACAAGGTTTTTGCGGTTTTCTTTTGCACCTGTTGTTGTAATAACCTGCGAAACGTTCTCAGTAGGTGGTCTACAACCCGGAATCCAGTAAAATTTGAGAGAATGGTAGCCTAAAAAATCTCCTCCTGTCACTTTAGGTCACTTTACCCAATTTCACAATCTTATGGCTTAAATTATCAGTAAAACAATCCCCTCATTGCATGCTGTTTCGATCAGTTTCATGGAGTGTCAATTTTGGTGAGTTGAGCAGTTTCGTGTTCTCTGATGTTGTCAGCATTATGTGGTGTGACATGTCTTAAGGGTTAAACTCCCCTGTGATGGTGCGAGGTGCAAACACTACCACTACTGAGAGATGATCTGGACAACCTCCTGCCCATAAGGCACTATGTCCACATTGCCCACAAGTTCAAAATATCATATACTCTGTCCAGCTTGAAATACAAAGTATTGACTGGCATAACATTGTAACCGACTTTCAAGCGCGTACATAGGTCAAAAGCACAATCGCACTGGCAGATTCCACACCACTACATAGATCTTGTCTGGCACCCTCTGGCCAAAAAGTTTTGGGAAGGTAAAAAAAAGTGACAGTCTAATTTTAAAATGAAAAATAGTAGAAACTGGAACTTCCTGGCCATATTTTGTGTTAGAAATTATTTTAAAGATAAAATCAGCACATATCAAGACGAAAGGTGTGGGAGGCTTACTACTGAGTAAGTACAGTACTACCTAGTGTCATCTCCCACCCACGCTGCGTCGCGGGCCCCCTGCTAGGCCAGTTTCAACAAATGATCCTTGGATGACCTTTGACCCCCAATGACCCCTCGAAAACGTGCCACAAACCTCGTAAGTCGAGCTCTACCACCATACCAACATTCATATCCGTATTTTAAAGGACGGCGAAACTCTAGCCGGACAAACAAACAACAAGACCCCAAAGTTGGTTTTTTTAGTAATTAGATTTTACACCCACCCCATAGGAGTATTTTGACTATAAGCCACAGTTTCAGAGAGATCGGAACCATCGTTGTTCTTCGCTTCAGTAGCTCGAAAAATCCGTGTTAAACTTATGGATTCTTCTTTGCTGAATGGGATGCAGCGGTCTATCGTCCACGGTAAGCATCAATTTACGCAATTGATTCGCTTCGTTATGAGAAATTTACAATTTACTAGGCCATTTTGTACATAAACCAGTGGCAATTTATTTGGTGTTGTGCACCCTGCAACTGAAGGCAGTCACTGGGTATCCATGTGCATCATCACTTCAAACTTTTAGACAAGACAAAGTATAATCTAGACAGAGTTAGAGTTGTAGCATCAAAATTTCAGGTAGAAGTTTGAGCCATTGGAGTTATTTTTCTTGGTCCCATATTAAATCAGTTTACTATACAGTTGCATTGAGAAACCAGCATGTGACAATTCTACACTCAAATAAATTCAATCCTTTTTTTCTCAAGTCAAAAGTCATGATTTACGCAACCCTATCATCTATAGGCTTTTCCATTTTCTCAGTCTCATCCTTTTTCAAATTAAAATCTACTCCTAGTTATCAAATAATATGTCAACTCTAAAATTTGAAGAAAGCCGTCTAAGACAACTTCGTTTTTGACGAAATGGAATTAAGAAGATGATAGGATAATTGCTGAGGATAGATGAAAGTATGGAAAAGTTTTGAGTTCACCAAGTGTTGTTCTGAGACTTTTTACTTTACAAGTTTGAGTAACAATCTGTCCACCCACTACATATCATCTCAATTACCTTATTTTGCTCAAAATAGAAGTTACTTGATACGATAATTGCAGTGAGAACGGAAGCCATGAGAAAGGAGTTTCTGTTTTTTTAGTTGTAAAATAAGTCATATATCATAATTCACCCAAACATGGTCACACATATTTATTGGATTTACTGTTTAATCACTTTATCACATGATCTTAAAGTTTAAAGAATGCAGGATGGAGGCTGTGAATGTTTTATGTAGATTTCCTGGCAATTCCTCCCAATAAAATCATGAAAGGCAGGAATTTTCTTTCATAGAATATACATATTGCCACCCAATCTATGAAAAATACTGGGTACACCTGTACAAATTGCTGCAAAGAGGTTTTTTTAGTTTGGGGGCCGCTGTAACTAATAGTAAAGATATCCCAACAACATATCCAAAAAGTAGAAAAAGGGAAGTCTGGCAAGCCATCTAATTTTGCATTTTTCGTCTTACTTATATACGCCCATATTTCGACATGGATGCTGAATGCTGTTTGAGGGAAATTTTCGATTTCCGTTTGAATTTGAATTGTTTTTGCATGACTATGCCTGCCAGATTGTACACTTGCAATTGGATATGTTGGAAAATGATCATTATTCAAGATCATTATGCATTCTAGATGAGTTGTCAGACTACATCGGGATCTTTTTTGCCAATTTATTATTATCAGAGGAGTATTCATACACATTGGGTCAACTAGGTTGCTGGGGGCACTCCCATGTGAAGTGATGGTATAAACGCCCTACGCACCACTGCCTTGGCTTTGGTCCCTGACAGTCACTGCGGAATCTGCCGCACCCAGCATGTGTCAACCTCTCACCAAAGAATCTGGACACGGTACGTCACGATACCTTGGAGAACCATAACTGGTTGCCACCGCCCCACTCCATCTGAAAATTTTTACAGTGCTTTCATGCATTGCACCTGCATCACTTCGGAGGGAGCACCACTCGCACAACTAGTGAATAAGGCCCTGGCTGGACACAGCACCTGCTGCATTACAATGTCAAAGAATCACACCCACTCCGTAGACAGAGACTGCGCTCTCGCCGGCCTTTCTGCCGACACTTTGCTTAAACTCTCCAGTTTTCCCCATTCAACACATACAGACAGGGAATACTGCCTGCTATAATTCCAAGACCAGACAACTCACTATTACACCTAGGACAGAACTACCACCTTGCAGCACTCTGCCCATCAGGGAACTTGGTCACTCTTAAACACGATTCGCACAGATTCGGTCGCTTCAAGCAATCATGGCATATGCCCCGATGGGGGCTGCGGCCATCCCAGCCCCAATGTGGTTCTCCACACAACTGCGGATCACATTCTCAGTTAGTGCCCTACCTTTCGTCTCGTTTGGATAGAGACCTTTTCAACCCCAACCAATCAACAGTGATTGGCTCCAACGTTTACAACTTTATCTGGCTGCCTTCATACGCAGAGAAGGAAGATAGGTATATATGCCTCGCCAGTGAAAAATAGAGTCCTTTCAGATAAAATGTACAAAAAATACGTGTCATTAATACCCAAGCTGATAAGAATGGTCATCCAGTCCTGAACTTTATATAAAGAAGGGCGCCACTGAGTTAA
Organism: Ophioderma brevispina; assembly: GCA_023653785.1. Classification (NCBI taxonomy): domain Eukaryota; kingdom Metazoa; phylum Echinodermata; class Ophiuroidea; order Amphilepidida; family Ophiodermatidae; genus Ophioderma; species Ophioderma brevispina. Next base: position 60,323 of record JAMKCH010039632.1, on the reverse strand, counting down.
AACCGTGAAGTTAAAATAGGAAATGTCTCTATTCAAGAGTTCAAATTGCCATGAAATTATAAAATTGCTGCCATTGAATTATAAAAAATTGTTAAAAATGTGCACCTATGCATCAAAAAAATTTGAATATGGGTGTTCAAATTCTTTCAAAAACGGGATTAATGTTATGCAAACTTGTGAAAAAGTGGTGGGTAGCAGGAAGAAGAAAATGGGGTAATTGAGTATGTTGACCAATTTAAAAGGGGGTCATTGGATAAGACATGTAATAGATAGGAAAAAAAAAAACAAAGCCCCACAAAAAGGGGGTTCAAGCAATCTCGACGTCACCAAAATCAGTATCTCGCTGACCTTGACTACGCAGTTCTAACATGGGATGTGATGTGCTGCATAAGATCTGCTACACAGCATCATTTGAAGACCGAATGCTGCGATAAAGTCAACAAGAGCGGAATGGAGAACATGCCGGCACTCTTTAATGAGGAAGAGAATCATCAACCTATCTGCACCACACACGCTTCCCAACTCAACAATATGAGACTTCAAGTACTTCGTATCCTATTGTTGCCGACAGCAAAAAAGACCAAGGAGTTAATAAAGGACCGCCCGATCGCTGATAGCTTGTCCCTAGAATCCCAGATGTTACCGGAAGTGGTCAACATTTTGCATCTGAAGAAAGCCTATTTTTCTGTTTTACACTGTGCAATCTTAGGGCTAAAGGATATATGGATTGGAAGTTATGAGGTAAAAAAAATACCACATTTGGTCGACCGATAGAATCTTACACCGTAGTCTATGGGAATTACAAAAGCATGTTTTAGCTCTCACATGAAAACGGCTGAAATATCGGCGCAAAACTTACAGATGGGTTTGGGGGTGAAGTCCATTCTATCAGGTTGAAAACTTTATATACTTAATGTGGTTCCCGTCCCCTTGAATATTTGCATAATAACCAAAATATAGGCCAAAAATGGCACATAGTTTTTAAAAATGGCAAAAAAATTTTAGTGAGTCTGCATAATTGCCTTTTTTTCTACCTTTTTGATAGTTTTGTTTGGGAGAAGGTTTGAGCAGTAAGTTACAGCAAGAAAACCTTCTGTAGCAGTTTTGTCTAGGCATACCGGAGATTGAGTGGACTATATATATATCCCTAATAAACTAAAATTTAATTCACCAAAAGTGCGGTATGGCCCTTTTTTGCAATGTCATCTGCAGCCAAGATGGCATTGCAAGTTGGTCTGGGCACCTACTTGCATCGGTATACTGTGCCATCATAAATCTTCTCTTGTTTTGGACTAGGAAGCAGATATACCACAGTGTAAATTCTGCAGTACGAACACAAATTAAATGTGAAACCAGTTTTTGAAATAAATAATTCACCACTTTTTTTTATATCTATGCTTTCTATTCAGTGTATGTTATCATTCTAACAGTCAGTTTTTGGCAAAGTAAATTGCATATTGAATAATCACATTCTACATGAAATGCATTTTTCCCAGAGCGTGCATTGATGCAGTTCCAGTCGTCATAAAACCTAGTCGAAATACCCAAAATGAGAGAAGTTTCGGCAAGTCCATGCTAATTTTATTTATAAAAGCTATATACTGATTAACACCATACAAGGGTGATATCTTATTAGGATCGGGCCCAAACATTAAGAGTATAACTTAGCCACGTCCTCAAAAGTTACTAAATTATATGGGTCAAAAAGCGTCTAATACAAGGTGATAGGTTTGTTCCCCACATGGCAGCAACATGATTACAGGATGATGTAAAGAGACACTGGCACATTTAAAAATACTGCAAAAAATAAAAAAAATACAAAATTGATTATTTGTGAGGGTTTGAGAAAGCTTTTAATCCATTAGCCTCACCTTAAATTAGTAAGCTCAAATCAGCGCGCTATGGGTAAACATGGACGATTTTATAATTATGTCGCCAGGCGACATTATTCAGCAGATGAACGCGGAAATGGTGTATAACACAAAAAACATGTCAAGTGATTCTCCATGCATGCACCCATTGACCGTTCTGTGATCCCCTTTGTGATGTTTAATAATCATGATACGAGTCTATGATACTCATGTATGGTCACATTGTTGAATTAAAGTTACGACAAACTTAAAGTTCGCCTACCAATTACCGTGCATACTTTAGCCTCTTATTAATGTGTCTTTATCGGCATTTGGTATGTTTATTTTTTGTGTAAAAGATATCTCTATTCGTGCCAATGCCTGATACTATCATTGCGAGCAAATTAAAGAATTTCATATTTTCTGTAAAATGGTCCAGTGCCGCTTTAAATAATTTCCATATCTATCGGTATCTAAGCACTATTTTGATTGGTCACTTGGAAGCCATTCAAGTTTATGGCAAATCTAGAGATTGTTATAACGGTGGATTGTCTTTCATAGATAAAGAAGCACTATTTTGATTGGTTACTCAGAGGGCTATCTCATGTTGTGTTCTGTATAGCCAATAGTCAGATTGTATCATAGGTGATAGTGCCTAGGGGATTGAAAAAAGCAGTAAAACAAGAAACCTAAATGAAACAGGCAGGTAAAACCAGGGGAGGGGGAATGGCTGGAAATTCTTAGGAAGGAACAACAGATATAGCTGAGAATGAGAGTACGGGAGGAGCAGAAAACCAGGAGACCTCCTCATACAAAATAAAACCACAGCAAATTTTTAAAATAAAACAAATACAAAGTAGTGTGTATATTTAAAATGATAGTGCATTGCAATTCTTTTGGAGGACGTACTGGGTTTTCAGTTGAATCTAGAGATGTAGATAATTTTATACTAAAGGGACAAAAAAGTGACAAGTTAATGTTTTGCTACCAAGATATTAAAACTGTGTACAAATATAATTTTTGGAAATTTCCTAAAACTAAAACACCCTCTTTACAATCTAAAGCCATGGATTAAACTAATTGGCAAATATTTAATATTTCTACTATCCCAACCACGGGACCAAATTAACTCATCATTTGTAATAAGATGTTTTTGGTGGTGTGTTTTCTCATGAGGGAGAAAATATCATATGAAAAATTGGACCATGATCGGGCCATCTACCTTTTTAATGGATATATGTGAGCTATGAAACAGACATGCAAAGGCAAACGAACAAGAAGGCATTATATATCAGATATATCAAACTTGTATACTGATATTTTTTTCTTTCAAAATGAAGTGACTAATGTTATAAGACTCAGTGGTGTAATATTCCAAGTAGGATGGTCGAGTTCAGTAACTGGCGTTTCAAAAGATCAAACGGCCATGTTGACCACACAATGTTAGCCACTCGATATGCATGGCATGTTGTCAGCCCAACATGTCCATGCATTTCAGTTGCATGGAAAACTTGCAAGTTGAATGTTTTCCAGTCTCACTCAGGGATCAAAGTGAAATTATTATTATTATTAAATGAAAATATGTGATCAGTAAAGCTGTAAAAATAAGAGTTATATTTTATCAGAGTTTGAGAAGTGAACTTCTGTGTGATTGTACAGCAGTAGTTTCTATTGAAATAAGTGCAAAAAGAGGTTTGTTTGTGGTTGGCATAGAGATGACTAGCCTCAAGCCTCAAAGTGATTCAACTGGGAAAAATGATGACTAGATAATAATTCTGGTAGTAATTCTGCTTGTTTCTAAGGAAATCCAATGAGGAGGGTTACCCTGGTTACCCTGGTTGAACTAAAAAGAAGATCTACCTACAAGGGTGTCAGCTCTAGTAATGGTGGCCATCCAGCACATTGACATCAGGAAGGACATCTGGTCAACTGTCTTTTGCTCTAATAAATCCTCACACAGCAGTATTGCTGTGAATATGAGGTGGATCCGGCCACCCCCATTAGCGGGGACAAAAACAGGACTTAAACTTTGATTTACTACTACTACTACTACTAGTAGAATTATGTTTGTCATAGGCTTTGACTTTACGGGCGATATTCTGTACGAGCTGTGCAGAAGACACATCCCAGTTCATGTCTCTTCTTTAGGCCTTTGATCTCCTTTAAGAATTTCTTCCCATTTTTAAGACGCCCACTTTGCAAAAAAGTAAATAAATAAAAAACCCAAATTTTAGCTTCTTACCCAAAAATTTGGAGAATATAGTGGGGTTTTTTTTAGGGGTACAATTTAATCTTGCCCAAAATTCAGACCGTGAAATTTGTTAAGAATTAAGTTTTTTAAAAACCCAAAATTTACACAAAAATCACCTCTGAAGCCTACAAGTAAAGTGCTACATACCTCTTACCAAACCAACGTTGGGTGGATGTCAACTGTCTCTTTGGCATTTTCTGCTTAGCTAACCATTCTGGCAACCAGATAGAATAATAGTACTATCTGGTTGAGTGGTATCCAGGTGTATACAAGGGTAGCCTGTGATTGATTACTCTATTTAGTCAGAAATGTTTTAGTCATAGCATATCATGGCATCTGGTTAATTGGTTTTGAAGAGACAAATTGTCTCACGTCGGTTATTTTTATTGTTTTTGTTGTCAGAGGCAATTTCCATAATCATCATCTGTTCATTTTTTGATGTGATAGTTGATGCACTAGTGCTCATGTTTGTGTACCTTATCTCTCAGTTCACACTATATAAAATTTAATGATGGCATAAAATAGGGTCTTGTTCTATTTTACAGTGAAAAGAGTATAGCCTGTTAACAGTACACAAGATGTATTTGGTCCTTTTAGTGGTAAAAGATGTTATATTTTAGTTTGAGTAATAATTACTTGGCCGTGGCACACACGCACGTGTTGCTCATTGCGCAAACTGCGTCTATATGCAACCCAGTGGTGCAGCGTTTTGGCGGGGAAGCGGGCGTACCTAGTAACTTGGCCAAGAATTATTACTCCAACTATTCCAACATTCTTTTTCCATGGTTTTGTTGTCTCTTTTCCATATGTTACATTCAAAACTGTTGCATCTTTTACTGCTGCTGTAAAGTTTGTTGATTTTATGCAAAGTAATTATTATAATTAGCTCATTTGCATAATTTTGGGCCATTAATCCACTGGCTTGATTAGAATTTAAATTTAATGAAAGGTGTTCAATTTTGCTTGGGCTTTTTTAGCATTTGATCTAAAGCCAAGTGTCTGTCAACTCTTACAAGATGCCTGTTGCATATATTTCACACCATTTTAATAATGAAATAATACCTCCAACACCAGAGTCATCAAACATGTGTTAACAATAATAAAACTTCATCAAAAATGAATAAAGAAAAGTCACCGCATCCATATTTTAGAATCGTCAAATGGCACACTTGACATTCATTTTCCTCAACCTTATATCCTGGAGTCTATGCTTGCATATGTTGAGAATATGGGAAGAAAGTAAATGGGTGAAGAAGGGGGGGACATCTATGATTCATAGCTGTATATACAGTCTGGTTGCGTGCTCTAGTTGCGTGCTCGCAACAAGTGTTGATTCCTCCATTCCGTGACTTCACATACAGTAAGCCCAACATGAAAGTACTTCAATCAATATGGCACAGGGGTTCAGGTTTAAGATCTCTGGAGGCCCAGAAGTGCTGACCAGTCCTTCAGAAAAACAAGAAATGTTCTTTTCTTAATTTCTTTGGGGGGGTCTAAATAGAAGTTATCAGTTAATGTCAAGTGTTTCTGGCAATGGATGATACTTCTATTTGAAGGAGAAAATAATTGTGTCGGGATCAGAAGTGTGTTATATGGCTTGATATAACATGGGAAGTGGAAGAATAAGGTGACAGGCCAAGTTCTTCCACCCCAAAATAAAGATCACCTGTGTTATATCAGCAATTATAACACACCTAAAAAAAGAGTAACTTTATTCTCTTTCTGGAAATGGGTTTATGATTCAACTTAAGCTTAAAGCTAATTTTCCAATCATCATATGACCTAAAGTGACATGTCCTGCTGAATAGCTGAGGCTACCAAGGTAACAGGGGAGACAGGATGATGACTGCAGGGATGGCATTCAGTCACAATTACACCCTTGTTTACCCTACTTCCACTGAACAGCAAGTTAGGTCACAAGTCCTGGACAGTGCTCATCAATAATTTTGATGAGTCCAAGTTGGGTTCACTTTGGATTTAATATTGTTCTGCGTAATCTGTTCATTGATTACTACCACTGCAGTTGAAGGTTTCTACAGTGTACAAGTATGCGTGTGGACAACATACTTTGACGAACATATACGCAGTTTAGTTTTGTAATTGGCGCTTTTCCTTTCAAGACACATTGTTAACTGGTTATGTGATTAGTGGATCAATCATAATTCGCACAAACAACTTGAACCGAAACTTCTCATAAAATTCCAGTATTAGCGCCAACTGGATATAGTGATTTCGACTTGAGATGAGCTCAAGATCAGAAGCAACAACCCGAATTTATTGGAAATATCAAATTAATATCTTATTGTCAATGGGCTGGATCTGGGCTAAGTAGCGCAATAAAAGATCAGGGGCCCACGCGTCGCATGCATTTTACATGAATTTTGATGCGTTTCCCCATTTGTTTTGACACTTAAAAGAAATTGAACGAGTGAGAAAGAAAAATAAATAGGGTATGTGAAATGGATCGTGTACGAAAACAGAGAGAGAGATAGCGGGTAAAATAATAGCAATCTACGCGGAGACATTGAATTAAACATTAAATTAGATTGCAATTCACAATCATCAACCAAGTGTATCAATTTGTTTTGTTCTTTTCATTTTGTATGAATGAACAGGTGTGTTAACATGCTGAAGAGGCCTAAGATACTGAGCACGACCGCCCTATAACAGCATTTCTGATTGGCTAATAACTTTATATATTAATTTCAATAACCAGTTAAAAATGGCAGCTTTCAAACATTAAGCTAACAAGCCATCTTTAACCCAACCACCATTTTTACAATGTTAGTGATTGATCACATTTGAACTTTATGTGATTTTTGAGCCAATTGGTAGGTAGCACGTAATCATTCCCAACATTCTCACACATCTGAAAAAAATTCATGACATTTTGTTGGTTCCTGCCCATTTCACACGGAGACGATATTTTAAAGAACGGCTAATTGCCATTTTGTGTTACCTTATGTTATTTGGGGATGCTCAAGCTTAGACCAGAGTACACACTGCAAATGGCAACAAATGCAATTTTCTTAAACCCTAACCAAATACAAAACTTCTTTTTCAGCCAGGGAAGTATTAACAACTAACACTAAATTTCAATCTGGTTTTCTCAGGAAAATAATTTATTGACATTTTCTTAGTACTTTTAAGTACTAAGATAATGTCAATAAAAGAAACTACTTCATCTTGACAATGATAACATGTAGAAACAGCATACTCACTGAAAACAACCATTAAATTGAAGGGTTGATTCAAGTCAAAGTTTTTTAAGTGTTGGTGCATATTACCCTTACCAAATCAATTTAGATTTTACCATCATGATTACGGGCAAAATGGTGAGAAATTGAAAATGTTCCTTCCCTCGAAAAAGTACAAGTTGTTCATGTATCAGTTCAAATCTTCGGGAGAGTGCATTGCCTGGGGCCAAAAGGAGATGAAAAATCTTGCACTTTTCCCTCGCTTAATTTCTTTTGATCTATTTCTCTCTTTCTCGGCATTCTTTATTTATGATTTGCAACATGGCAGAATATGTGGAATAAAGTTACTCATTTGAAACACACTGGAGTATAAACTAGAAACCTAGCAATTACAGCGCTACATTTTTCCAAAATTGAACAACTTCTTAACTTGCACTCTAAGGGAATGCAGTTCTTAAAGTGGCATTTTGTGATCCATAGCCTCATCGCCTGACTTACTCAAAATAAACTGACATCTTTCTTGAAAATTTCTTATCAAATTCTTTTAAAAAATTGAAGTGCTACGATCATGAAGTGCACCTTTAATATTGGCTGTGTAAAAGTTTTGCATTTTTCAAGAGTACCAGTACGTACCCAACTTCATCCACCCTTGAACCACTATCTATTACTATAATTTGATTTAATTAATTTGATTTTTTACAATTTAGAAGACCAAGTCCTCAGAGGTATACCCAACGGTGACTAAGCACTATACCAGATTTATCCTCCAAACTGACCAGAAAATCTTGGGACAGTTGGGGGTTTTCACCCCCTACTCTTCTTGAAAACTGTGTGATATCCAAGTGGCTAACCGCTGTACTAGGGTTATCCCTCCAAACTGACCAGGAAACCTGGGTTTTGTGAGGGGTTTTCACCCCCTACTCTTCTTGAAAACTGTGTGATATCCAAGTGGCTGACCGCTGTACTAGGGTTATCCCTCCAAACTGGCCAGAAAATCTTGGGACAGTCAGGGGATTTCATCCTACTCCATTTAAACACTGTGATGTCCAAGTGATTAACCACTGACCAGGAAATCTTTGGACAGTCAGGTGTATCCCTCCAAACTGACCAGGAAATCTTTGAACAGTCAGGTGTATCCCTCCAAACTGACCAGGAAATCGTGGGACTGTCAGGGTTTCCACCCTACACTTCTCAAAATTGTGTGATACCTAATTGAACCATTGTACTAGGGTTACCCCTCCAAACTAACCAGGAAATCTTGGGACAGTCAGGGGTTTCCACCCTATTCTCAAAACTGTGGTTGTCTCCTTGAGTTTTGTGATGCTCTCCTCTCATTTCTCTTTGCCATTTGAATAAGGATGGTTTCTCTACTTGAGCTTCAGTGATATGCGTGTAATGCCTGTAGTGGAGGGTATGTGTGGTTCAGTGGACAAAGGCTGATTCATGATCTGAAGGTTTTGGGTTCGACTCATGCTGAAGCTAACATGTTGTGCACTTGGGAAAGGCACTTTGCTTCCCTTGCCTCCTCTCTTAGTTCACGTCCTTCCTGCACCAAATGGCGCTTAGGGCAGGTGCCTATCTCTTTTTTTTTTTTTTTTTTTTCAACGGTGACTAAGCACTATACCAGATTTATCCTCCAAACTGCCCAGAAAATCTTGGGACAGTCGGGGGTTTTCACCCCCTACTCTTCTTGAAAACTGTTTCCAAGTGGTTAACTGCTGTACTATATAGGGGTTATCCCTCCAAACTGGCCAGAAAATCTTGGGACAGTCAGGGGTTTTCACCCTACTTCCTTTAAACATTGTGATGTCCAAGTGATTAACCACTGACCAGGAAATCTTTGGTCAGTCAGGTGTATCTCTCCAAACTGACCAGGAAATCGTGGGACTGTCAGGGTTTCCACCCTACACTTCTCAAAACTGTGTGATACCTAATTGAACCATTGTACTAGGGTTACCCCTCCAAACTAACCAGGAAATTTTGGGACAGTCAGGGGTTTTCACCCTATTCTCAAAATTGTTTGTGATAGGCATTCATTCCATAGCTATAGATTCTCCATACATGGGACTGAAAGTTTAATGTCCCCAGTGAAATTACAAGACACACACTCACTGACTAAAGATATAGAAAGCAACCCTTATGCTATGCCATCGAATTGAGCAATCTTACTAAAATAACCCTGAATAAGACAAGAACATAAGTTGCTTCTACGGTTGTCTCCATGGATTCTGTGTTGCTCTCCTCTCATTTCTCTTTGCCATTTGAATAAGGATGGTTTCTCTACTTGAGCCTCGGTGATATGTGTGTAATGCCTGTGGAGGGTATGTGTGATTCAGTGGACAAAGGCTGATTCATGATCTGAAGGTTGTGGGTTCGATTCATGCACTTGGGCAAGGCACTTTGCTTCCCTTGCCTCTCTCTTAGTTCCAGTCTCTTACCGTACCAAATGGCGCTTAGGGTGGTGTTCCTATCTCCGTTTCTATAACCCTAGGCGGCACATGTGTCTACATATGCAGGAAGCTACCGTGGGGGGGGGGGGGGAGGGTAGTCTTCTGGTAGTTCACTTACCTATACTCCATTCTTTACATTCTGACCACCTGACAAGAAAGAAGTAGATACCATTTCTAAAGTCTTTGGTATGACCCGGCTGAGATTCGAACCCACGACCTCCCCAACTGTGAGGTGGATGCTCTCTAACTAGTAGGCCAAAATGTCGGTTAACATTCTTCTCTCTACCCAGGTGTAAAATGGGGAGCTGTATGGGGAATATCTAAGTTTTGATGGTTTTGTGCGCTTAACCGGCAGCCACCTATTCAAAACATTTCTGATGAATTCCTAAGGGGCAGTATAACTAATGTAAATGCACTTGGATCAAATGTTGGAAAGGCTCTATAAATAACAGTATTTTACACAAACATTTCTTTGTGAAGTGGCTTTGAAATAATCACACGGTTGGCAATTCAGAAAATACTTGATATTCAGTATGTATAGGAATGGTTTACAAATGTCTTGAGATTGAATAAAACCAGATAGACGAACCAAAAGCAAACTTGTTCTGTTATCGTGTAATGAAGTTAATAATCTTGTGTAGTCACGTATTTTAAGGAGGGTTTGTTTCAATATTTGAATTATAACTTTATGAGAAGTTTTGAGTAGTTATTAGAATAGGCTAGGGTTTAATGGTGCCCCTTTCAATTTTCTGTGTTTTATAATGAAGGTCACATCAGGCATGCCTCCAAAAAAACAATTCCACAAAACGGCACAGTCCCCTTTTTGCTGAATTTTTTTGATAAAAGGTCACAACCAATATTTATAGACTTTTGACACGAAAGTCTAATGTTTGGTGATAAGAGTCTCACACAAGTTTTAAAAGGACATTTTAGTGGATGGTTAGGTCCACTTTTACCATAAAAGTTCCTTTTAAAGTCCCACACCCAAAATAAATCCTGCGTATGCCTGTATGGTACACAAAACTTCTCCTAAAATGGCACTTGTCCTCTTCCAATGTAGTATCAAGTTATCTAAGGGATTGAGTTCCAAATTTAAAACAGATGCACAAGCAGACAAATTATTAAAAAGATACAGAGATCTTCAGAGTAATAAAGGTTGATCAGTTATTTTGTTATTGTAACTAGTCATGTTTGTAGATTTATCAAATATATGCAAATTTATTGAAATTTATAAAAAATTGAAATTAAAGCCCCTGCGAAGAGTTCAATAAATACCTTTTCAGTCTAAATGATATCAGTTTTCCGTAGCAATCTTCTTTTTCCTTTTCTCTCTCTGGGACAAATGTACTCAGCTTTAAACGGCCCCCATTGAAAAAGTTGTAAAAAAAGAGGTTAAAAACAAACAAAAAAATCCCAAATTATCCTTTTTAAGTACCATTGAGACCAAACTTGTTAGCTCATATTGCCATTTAAATCTATTTTGACCCTGATTTAAAAAATCTAATTACACATGTTTCTTTTATAAACGATGTGTCTAATTAACATTGCACTTTTTATTAACTGAAGTTGTAATTATGACAATTTCATATTGTTCTGCTCTTCCTATGGTATTGTGATTGCTACGAAGGACTCGACCTCTGACCCAAATCGCATCAGTCTGGTTTGTGGCGACCTGGTTTTTGATCGCACAATAACCTCTGACATCGGCACCTATTGTGTAATAGCTGACAATGGTGTTGGGGTAGCCAATGCAACAGCTTCCCTAGGAGTATATGGTAAGTAGTTGCGCAGGGTCAAAGTTCTATCACCTTGTAACCAGGTATGCCATTACTTAAAGGAGAACCGTACAACATAATTGATAGGAATATGCTCTATAAAATCATTATTGACCACATATCAGTGGTTTATCAAATTGAAAACGTAATATATTAATCATAACGATGTCTGACCATATGCTATTTACATTTAAAAAACAAACCCCCCCCGCTAGTGTATAACAGTTACGGCCGGCACTTTTGCGTCATACATGCCAAATGAAATCACATTATGAAAGCGTCCTTGTGAAGGTTTATGACCTACTGTGGTGTCCATTATTGAATACACATAACCATATCCATTACCACTAATGCCATTTTAAATAGTGCATTGTTCATACAAAATGTTTTTAATTTCTAATGGTGAGTAATAATTCCATTTTTTTCCATGAACCACCAATATGTGCATTCACCTCCTATCTTTTTATAGCATCCCAGGTATTGTTCATACCATACCAATATTATTCTTTACCGGTGTCTCCTTAAGAGTGATGTGGTTTATCTTCTCCCTTTTCCTTCTCCTTCCTCAACTCCCCTTTCTCTGTTTTCTTTTCTGTGTGTGCATGTCTGTTCTCCCTTTCTTGCTCTCACTCAACTGCCTCTCTCTGTCTTTGAGTCTGTCTGTCTCAGAGTCTGTATGTCTTGTCCCGTCTCTTTTTCTCTTTTCTCTCCCTCTTTCTCTTCTCTGTCTCTCTATGTGTCAGTTTCTGTTTGTCACAGTGTATCACCTTTCTTTGCCAGTCTCTCTCCCTCTGTGTGCCTCTATCTTTGCCCAAGGGTGTATGTAAATAAATCCCACAGTGCCTAGTTTTGAGAACATTTTCACCTCAATATGTCATGTGTTCTCACAAATCACAAAACTCCATTCTTAAACACATAAAAACCCTGTTTTACACTAAGTTTTAGCCTAAAAATGCTAGTAATTATGAATTTTTTGCATGATTCTGAAATGTGTTGTAGTTATTCAACTGCTTGAATACTTTTTATCCCTAAGTACTAACTAGTGTTTAGTACATTACAGTATAGGCACATGGCAATGCATTATGGGATTGATATAAAACACTCCCTGGTACATTACAGTATATGCACATTGCAATGCATTATGGGATTGGTATAAATCACTCTGGTACATTATAGTATATCCACATTGCAATGTATTATGGGATTTATATAAAACACCCTCTGGACTCTGCCCTCTGCCTTTCTCTCAATCACCCCTTCATTCTCATTTCCTATTTGCTCTTATCTTCACTATTCCATATTTTATGAAAATTTTGTTTCAGACTTGTTGTAATTTGATCACATGCATTGTATTATGAACAAATTCTCAGTGCAATAATGAAAGTTTGTAGGAAGAATGATTTTTTTTACAGGAATTTTGATGACTTAAGAGTTTAAATGACATGGCAAGTGGTGCCCAATACAAACTGAAGCGGTAGATAATAGACAATAGTCGTGTGTAAAATGCCTAAATATTTCAAATCTTGTCTTACACAATTTGAAGTATTTGTATAATATGATACTTCAGCTTAAATGGATAAAGAATGCATGTGTGTTTAAAGATTAATGGATCAAGAGGTAAGATATTGAATCCTAAAAGCATCGCCATCTTTTGAGTATATATTTTATTCACTGTGCTACTCCAAATGGTTAGAAAAAATTATGCATATTGTATAGGTGTGCTTTGATTTTCCAAACTGGTTTTTATTTTTAGTGCGCACCATGATAATAACCAAACCGCAAGACACCGAAGTAGAACTAGGCCAAACGACCGTCATCGACTGTGTCGTACAGCACGATCAACTCGTCGAGGTGGCCGTCAAGTGGTACCACGACGACATTCTGATAGACACCGCTGGTAACTCCTCGACGTAACCTGCTTAGGCACCGGTCACTGGAGATACAAAATGCTCGGCCTACCGACTCTGGGATTTACGAGTGTGTGTGCTTTCATTGCTGGGGGAGATGATGGAGTGCATCATTGTTGATTATTGGGTCAAGGAAATTATTAGTTGAAGAAGCTTGTTGCAATTTTGCAGGCAAATTTCTCTTAAAAAAGTTAAATGTAAATTAATGTATGTCCAAGTGATGAAAGCCTCAAGAAAGGGTTTTCACTTGTCCCGTATCTTTGCCATTTATTTGTGTGTGAGTGTGTTTTGTGTGCATGTCTTTGTGTGGGGGATATGCATGCAACCTCACACTGGTTCCTCTTCCTTTTAATTTCTGCACTCCCGTACTGATGTTTATTTCAATTTCAACATGTGGTTCCATTTTTTTGTCAAAAATGTCACTTTATTAATCTAAACTTAAAGAAAAAAATGAGGAAATTTCCAGAACGAAGTGCCCCCAATTTTTTTTTAAACTGCGTTTTTTTTTTTGCATATTTGGAATGCTTACCAAATGTATTAGGTCACACCTGAATTGAGCTATACTCCATTGTTATGGAATAAAATCTTTAGATGATGAATTTGGTATTTTCTGTCGTACACGACAGAAATCAAGCTTCTTGTCTATGGGGACGATTACGATAGAGGCAAGTTCCAAAATTGTTTTTTTGCTTTTCCTTTGTTCTTCTTTGACAATAACCTTGGTAGGTTTTCCACCACCTCACATGCAAAGTTGAGAGAAAATCTGTATCCTCAAAAAATCCTCCTCCTTTCACTTTTTCAGGAGGATCAACCTACCCATGATACTAACACAGTCTCCCGACAATAACTCTCATAGATAAATCCACTCAGTTACACAAAAAAGCATATCCATTTCTTAATGACAAATACACGTCAAGAGAACCCAGTTTTTTGAAATGCTAGATGAATGTTGAAAGATATAATGCATGCGTCAGTTATGGAGGTTGTTGTACAGACCTCATTCTTTTTGTTTGCGGAAAACCTCTGTCTGCTTCCCGAGATTGTCCTAAAAAATAGATAAAAAATAGAAACTAATATTCAGATTCTTAGACTGCATTACAGAGTTGCAATGTGTCAAAGCTCTCCTTAATTTTTCTGATAAACTTCAATTTCAATATTTTTAAAAAAAATACCAATCAATATTTTGCAAAATTTGATTAAAGATTTAACACTGTATTAATAATATTATATGGTAATGCTTCCCATGCTAGAGTAAAGCTACCCTGCTGGAATGCCCATCTCTCTCTTTTATTAGTGGTGGGGCCTGATGTCCCCCCGTCACAAAAAATGTTCAAAGTGTGTCTCACATACAATTGGGCAAAAAAACTTTGTGTTACATTTTTTTTACATTTAGAAACTGAAATGCGAGTTTTTTACTTTTTGGCCCTTTTTTCGGCTGCTTCGCAACCAAATTTCATTTTTTTTTCTGTCAATAAAAAAAAAACGAAAATTGAGCTCATCACCTGGGGTTATGCGACTAAATAATCCACATAATTATGTGTGTGGGTCTATGAGACAGACTTAACTTTTTTTGGCCTGAGGTCTGCTTTGGGAGGAATTGTTGCTCTTCCACAAGCAAGTCAATTTACCTCCCAGCATATGCTAGTACCATTCATACTCTTGCAGTTTGAACCTAGTGACATTCTGATCACAAGTCGACCAATCTAACCACTGTGTCACGGCCCTAGAATCAAAAGCTTTTTGCAAACGTGTGTGTGTGTGTGTTTGTGTGTGTGCTTGCATGTGTGTTTGGTTGTGTGTGTTTGTTATGTTTGTGTGTTTATGTTAGGTATGTAGTATATTTTTATATTCCCCCAAAATGCTTTGTTTGGAATCAGAAAAGGTGTTATGCGTGGGATGGTTCTCTTTTGAGATATTGCCCCACAACAGTGCTCATGGAGGTCAAGTGTAAGAAGTACCAAACCCTGTGAGAACACATGCCGATTGGCACAATGGTATGCAAGTGATTTATCTCAGCCAATCAGCAACATGGTAAAATGGTAAGTAAGGTCTAAGGCGAGATAGAGGTTGAATATTAGGAAGCTGCATTTCAACTGGTTATAAAATGACTACTTGATGGAATTAGCCAATCAGATATGCTATAAGAAATGCAGGCCGTGCTTCTGGAGGTTAGGGATCCTTGCCACACTCCCTGACCATTGTTATGGCATTATCTCTAAAGAGAAACTCTTTGACATAACATCACCACACAGGTTTTTGGGAAATCAATGAATATCCTTTGCTAAATGTACTTGATACCCGATGCATGCATACAAGTGGCCCAAAAAAAGGGTTACACCTTTTTTCGTCTGCCAAATTTCTCCAAATTGGGTAGACTATCAAAATAGTGGGTTGAAGGTATTTATTTAACTACAACATCTTGTTGGAACCCTGTGGAAACGGCGTTGAAAACAAAGCTGAAAGGACAAAATTGGGCCGCCATCTAGAGAAAAAAAGGCCAAAAACCACTTGCACACACACATATAAATCTATGGCACTCTGCTGGCAGTCATGAATTATATCCAAAATTGAAAATGCCACCCCGTCATGGGAAATTGGTTTACTAATAACCACAAAGATCAGAATTAAGTTGCTCCAAATTATTTCAAGTTTTCTCTTCTAGGATTTAAAAATAAAACCGCTGCAATATTTCTTCTTTATGAGCTTGTCCCAAACCATGCAAACATTTAAATGTACAAGCAGAGTCTTGATCAGCCTGGCATGAAAAACTGCCAGATCTTTTCATTTACAAACTTTCCCCATTGGAATCAACTTAATTATTTATGTACTAGGCATTTCAAGTTCAGTTTTCAACGGTTGAGGTATTCTCTCCTTCATGTTCAAATGTAAACACTTCAACACAAACTCAAGGGTGTCATAGTTTGGTAGGTGAGTAGGCTCCATTTCAGGCAATGCTATTGAATTTCTGTTAACCATAATGGTTTCCCATAGCTTACGTGTGTGAAAAGTGGGTGTTGGCCATTTTCGCGTATATGGCGCCATTTTGTTATTTGATCTTTGTTTTGAACGCCGTGTTTCACCTGGTTATAACAAGATATTGTAGTTAATACATATCTTCACAAACTTGTGATATGTCCACCCACGTTTGATAGATTTGCAGATATAAATTAACGCTTTTTTTTGACCACATGTATATCAGTATTACTTTCTTATCAGGGCCTCACAGAGCAAGGGTATAATGAGTGTCCTTAAAGATTGATAAATTTGAACATAACTTGGGCTAGATGCATCTGATATGTTATATAGGATTTTTAAGGAAATACTTGTGCTTAACTTCAATCCCAGCATGCCTTTTAAGTTTGCTTTAAAAATGAAGGAACTAAAAATAGCATGGATGATGTCAACAATTAACGGATGAACAAATCAATTTGGTGCAGTTGTGGCAAAAATTAATCGTATTTGTGCAACTGAAGCAAATCCCGTTGATTTCAGCGGGTACAGGCTGAAATAAAATGACTAGTCTAAAGACGGTTGTACTCGAGAGACATGGCACGTCTCTCGTTAAAGCGCACACAGCTGTGAAATACCATCTCTCCGTAGTGGATTGCCAGGCAGGCACCGGGTTTCCATAAAAAACCTAAAAACCCTGGACAATTGAGTTAAATGCTTTACAGATTCTGATAATGGGAACAAGTGTGGGGAAAATCTGGAGCAAATTTGGCAATTTGATATGCCCATGGCTATTATGGCATATTTATTATTTTATCTACATTTCTATAATGGTATTTTCTGTGATCTGTCAAAAAAGGAAGAAGGGAAAGGGAAGAAAATCAATTGATCAAATAAAATTGTGGAAGAATTGGGTACCCAGACGATCTGTAATGGTTTTTTTATTTGATTTGCTTTAATGAGGAAGGATTTCATTTTTTTCATTAAAATTCATCCATGCCTCTGCAAGAATATGAAAATACATAAAAAAATGGTCTCCAAAAATAATAAGGTAATAGAAAAAATGGGTGCAGCAGGAGGGAAAAATTGAATTCAAAATTGCTTTTTCAATCTGTAATATGTTAATGGTGCATGTTCCGATTTATGCTCATCGTGGGAAACACACTTGTGGTTTTGATGGTAGAAGCAATAATGCATATTGCAAAGCCCTATGCACTACTGTGCTAATATTGATGGTTAACCATTAAGCTGGCAGTTTTTGTATCTATCTTGGGAATGAAATGGATTTGAAAAGTCAAAATTTCATGACGACAATGAGAAAAACACAGCCTTTTATTCGATATCAAATTGATACTACTTCCAAGTAAATCTGGGGATCCCAAAGACGATCGGAACACGCTCCTTTAATAAAACTTAATGTCAATATCCAAGAATTCAATTTGTGTAACAGATTTGGTCTTAAAACATGTTTTTTTTTATCAACAAAACAAAGGGAAACTAGAGTGGATCTTACACATGTTGGTAATACAATATATAATGCTGAATAATAAGACTTTAAAAACAATGTCCAAAAGTCAATGATTCTGTGTAAACATTGTTACAAAATTGCCAGAAACATAATATTAGAAGTCCAAACATGCGCATATTTATATAAGGCTTAAGGAAGGAGAAGTAGGTAATGTCGTTTCTGCCTGACCCTTAAAACTTTGAAGTTACGGACAATTTCCATTTTGGTCAGTGAAAAATAAATATATACTCACAGGCATTACAATTGGAACAGGTATGACGTACTTACTTAAATGCATTAACGTACGTAAATTTGGTCATTCTGATTTTGTTCTTTTCAAAGAACGTGGGATTAGCCAATATTTTGATAGTATCGATTAAAATTCTTTTTCCCAAATTTATGAATTTCAGACAATGTTTACTGGCAATTTGGTCCAAAATTGAATAATTCAAACTTTGACCATTTCTGCTCTACACAGTATATGTTGAAATAAATATTATCAACGTTTGGATTTTAATGGCTGCAAGTATATGTAATGTAAATTTTTCGTACTTCTGATCACTCAAAGTTCATTGAATTTAGTTATCAACCCCTTGTTGCTGGTCAAAGCTTCAGTAATGTTATATTTGATCCTGTTTATGTTTGGTTAAGTACAACGTGACCAGTAAAAAAGTAAAAATATTCACCATCCTCTGAAGTGCTTTGTAGTCAAAGATATGGTGTATATACCTGAATTAATCATGTTTGTTTTGTCCAGAAGAGAGAGATTTAAATTATGCAGTGTATACATTGAATTTGTTGAGAGGAAAAAGTGTTTAGGATTTGTGTCCCTAAGCAGAGTGACATATAAGGATAACTTTGGTTTTATGTGTGTCCGCGTGTGTGATAAATGTTAATCTTGCACTAGAATTGTACTCTTTTGACATTGTTAGAAAACCACTGGCACAAGACTCATATGGGGTGTACAGATTGCCTGTAATGAGACATTTGACCCATTCACAAAGTGCACTGTATTTTTTGTCATTAGTGCATGGTATTTACAAAGACTTGGCAAAAAAGATGTGTTGGGCTTTGGTAAGCTACATATGAGGTATATTCTTTGTTATACGTTGGGAACACCTTGGTAGCGAATAACCAGAAATCCGAATTAAAGGGGCTTGCCCGATTTAAGGATATGAATTTTTCAGCTTGATGATTGCCTTCACCTCAAAACCCATCTGTACGTTTCGGCGCCAATATATTCAATCCGTTTTTCTGTGAAGCGAAAAACGTGATTTTGTAAGCCCCATAGAGTACTGTAAAATTAATAATTGGTCGACCAAAATGGTGGCACATTTTTCGCTCATAACTTTTCCAACCAAATATCATTTTGCCGTAAATTTCACAGGGTAAATGAAAAAATAGTAGCTTCTTCTGATACCAAAATGTTGACCACTTCCGGTAAAATATGGGCTTTTCTGGGGACGAGGCTATAGCGATCAGGCCATGGAACCTTTTCAGAGAAAAGTACCCACAGACACTAGGAGCCCAAGTCTTGGGGCATATAATATTATGTTAACCTGCACGATATAATAAGGTTGTTAAGCTTATATGAGTATACCAAGTGAGAAGGTTAACAATGTACTGGCACATTTATAACATTACATAAGTTCTTATAAAAATGAAAGCATCAATAATTTTCAGTAAATGGCCCCACTTTCAGTGGTTCTTTATGAAATCAATGTAATTACTGATCAAAATGTTCTGATTTTAATCATATGTCCTGATTAAAATGCAATTTTCACCAAAAATGTTTCTGGAATTCAGCATTTCAGAAAACCCTCTATCAGGATCCCAATTACGCAGCTTCACCATGTACTACAAAGTATTGTTCTTAAAGGGATACCTATTGAGAAATTGATCCTGTTCACAGGGAAAACAAATTTGCAGAAAATTACATAATCGTTAAAAATTAACATGTGTAACATTTTGCTCGAATTGTCAAATAAGTGCAACGTGGGGTCATTTTAATGGTGCCAATACTGTGACGTCGTCTGACACTGTTAATTCCCAGAAAAAAAAAAAAAAAAAAAGAAAAGAAAAAAAAAAAAAAACATTGGAATATTTTAATAATACTCAAAAAAAACTCAAATTAACACCGGTGCTAACGTCCCTTCAGAACAATCTACAAAGTAATTTATCCACGGAGGAGTAAGTATGATTACACGAATACCACCAGGGGAAAAGGGGAAAGTGATAATGGTGAAATAGCTCTACAGAAAGAGATAGATCGATAGACAGTGAGAGCAAATAAAACAAGATCGGAATTCCTGATACTAGCTAGTTAGCACTCAAAACATAGTTATCCGGTACTTAAAGCTCGTTTGATATTAGCATCAAGAGTGGCGTGGCGACAATCTGCCTGTGCGCTAATCGCATACGGATGTGTAATTAACTAATCATGGAGAAGTCAGTCATTCAACTAGCACAACTGGAATAGTAACACTGAGGCTTGTTTCGATATTAACGCCGAACACGTGTGACACACATTGCTTCCCAAGGTCATGCTGGGTTTTTTATTTATTTTTTTAAATGTAAAAGTTATTTTTAAATTTTATGCTGTGAAAGAGAGGTAGTCCTTTTTGTGTCACCTGCCCTAAGGCAGGAAGACACATAGGGATCACTTTGTCCACTGTAGTCTGTTGTTGTCTGTTGTTGATGTCTGTTGCTGTTGTTGTGAAAAAGGGTTAACATTTGCTTGTAATATCCGCATACTTTGATGGATTTAAACCAAACTTCAGTCATAGATGCAACATGAGATCCCGCATTTGCTGATGAGGTCAAAGGTCACATGCCAAGGTCAAAGGTCATGTGAGGTCAAGTTGCAAGATAGGCTGAAAATGTAAAATTGACCTAAATTGAAAAGTTGAAGTTCAGTTGGAACCAAACTTGAATCATAGGTGCAACATTGGGTCCCTTATTTGTTAATGAGGTCAAAGGTCACATGCCAAGGTCAAAGGTCAAATGAGACCTATCATTACAAACCGCGACGGCAGGTGACACATGCGGTCCGAGGACCGATGTATTTTTTTGTTTCATTATCTTCATGAGTGGTCTAAAATAACATGGGTCTTCATGTTGTATATGTCTGAGGTATGTGAAAGTGACTGGAAAATGTATTTTAAGGGGTGATAATAATGGTTTTGTTGTGGTTTGCTCAATTTCCAGATACCTGGGACAATTTTTCTTGAGAAAGTGTATTGATCTTCTTGAAAAGTCTTGATGAAAATAAAAAGTCACATCAAATTTTTAAGACTGAAATATGTGAAAGTATTTGAATTTTGCCTCTTTTTAACCCAAGATAACCTTTTACAAAACTAACTAAAACATAGCTTAGCTATAATAGACATATTTCTTATATATAATGTATAGCCATCTCTTGGGAAAAAGTGCCATATTTTGTAAGAAAATTGAACCAATTCACTGAAAATAGGCTAGGGATGTTTTATCTTACCATATTCACCTTGCGTGACAGCAGTATTTTTACATCTGCATACAATTCATCTCTAATTTACCCCTCACATGCCTGAAAAACTGTCATAGGCACGCGATAACCTTTGCTAATGCAGACCCCTGTCACCAACATTCCCGTCGATATGGAGGGGGAAAGGGGGCCAAGCATGGTAAAACTGATGGAATTGTGTGAATACTTGAGTGAAATCACCCATTTTGTTATGCAATTGTGTGAGCAGGCAGGTGTCCAATTTTCCCAAAGTGTGTATTTTTTAAGCTTGTGAAAATTTATGTGAAGAACATGCACGCGGGTCTCTTACTTATCGGATATGTCTTCAATGCATAGCAGTTCTTATAAATATAACATGTCTTATTATAGCGACCTGCTCAATATTTTACCAAAAAGTGTGACGAATATCTGAAAAACAGCATATGAATCCTATATAGCAAAATGGTTCAAGAAAACTGCATTTATTTATAACTCTTATGAATGTTAACTCTTTGTGTGTTGACTCAACAAGTCTATTTTTAATAAAATTGCCACAAATTTCAAAAATATGTTTTACCACAACCAAATTAGAATCAGCTTGAAAATTTATTCAAACAAATCAAAATGTGCCTAGCCTTAACCCCCGTAGGCAATACCTCCCTATGATACAAGCTGTCTGATTGGCTGATTACAGGACACAACATGAGATAGCCCTCTGAGTAACCAATCAAAATAGTGCTTCTACAATTAACTCTGTGTGAACCATACCACCATTCTTACAGTATCTCTGATTTGTTCATTACATGATATCACCTTCCAGTTAACCAATCAAAATAGTGCTTAGATGCCGATGGGGTTAGGTCAGTAGTTCTTGAGATATTCTCCAATAATTTTCTAAAAATCATAATGCATTCTGTGCCTTGCTTACTGCTGGCAAAGCATTAAAGTTGAGGTCCAAACACGAATACATAAAATATAGATTTTGCCTCTTCGGGATTGTGACTTGATAGTCTCACAACTGAGGAAATAATGTAAAACAAGTTAATTTTGTGTCGAAGAAATTTTTACGAATGAGTAAAACCCACCTTGATGCGGCGATAAAATTTATTGCGAATTCAAGTTCACTTTCCAAAGAAAGCCTTGAATAGATATTGATTCACTTTCCAGAAATTGAAGGCAAAAATGAATTCCTTAGGAAAATAGTTTGTAGTGATTTTTGATGTTTTATGAGATCCCTATTCTATTTTCCAGACATTGGCAATACAGCAGAATATTGGGGGGAAAAAATGTGGTAATGTGCATCAGTAATTATGTTCTGAGCTCGTACATTTCTTTTTTTCATTTGTCATTGAACAAAAGGCTTGCCCAGTGGAAATGCTTTTAATGCAATCAAATGTCCGATGCGAACAAGAAAACAATTACGGACTCTATAAATTACTGGCTTTGACCTGTGAGTGCTTTTAATATTAAATTATGAGGAAAGTCTTTTAGTTGAGCAATCTCAATTTTGCATTGTGATTGAACACAATATATAGTGTTGATGTTCGTTTTTAAAAAATCAAATATGAGATGTAATGTCATTATTTCCTATTTCTGAGAGATGAATATGTGATGTAGTGAAACAAATTGAGTCAGGAATGACTAATGTTGAATTTTAAATATTGGCAAAAGTA
This sequence comes from Ophioderma brevispina, assembly GCA_023653785.1. Lineage (NCBI taxonomy): Eukaryota > Metazoa > Echinodermata > Ophiuroidea > Amphilepidida > Ophiodermatidae > Ophioderma > Ophioderma brevispina. The sequence continues at coordinate 37,283 of JAMKCH010039632.1, read as the reverse complement.
TTTGGCTATTTTCTCTGTTTTTCATTGTTCAGATTATATATGTTCATTTGTGTTTGTGTGTGTTTGTATGTGAGTGCGAGTGTGAGAAAGATGCGTGTACACACACACACACACAAACCAATAGTCCTGATTTTGGGAGATTGTCAACTTGTTTTTAATAGTTTACATTAAATTGAAAAATAATGATATTCTTCCCATCTTTTGATTTCATTTTGCACAGCCTTCAAGTGATTTCTTTGAATAATTTTCACAAAAATCAAAATTCAAAAGGATCTCACAAATGTTTGCAACATTTTCCCCAAAAAAGCCTTGTTCATCTTTATTCAGTCTTAATGTGAAGTCTGTACCTTTAGTCTTGTGTTGTCAGTATAGGCAATTTGTAGTTATACTTCTGTTAGAAAGTATAAGCAATTTATTATCCATCATGTTTGGTATGCAATAATGCAGAAAACTACCATGATTTGTCTACACTGAAATACTGTGTAACCAGTGGTCTGTGTAGTTTCAAACAATTTGTTTGGCATAATACTTGGATTTTGGGTTTTCCGACCGGATGTTAATCTTTACCGAAATTTTACCAACAACGTGCACTCTATATAAAATAAATAGCGCATATATATTCTATGGTGTTTTGTGTCATACGGTCATTTTTTCTGTCATAACTGTGCGAAAACTGTTTGCTGTACATAAATTTTACCAGTAACAAGTACTCTTTGATTGCCTTGTAATTTCTGCGCCACAAAATGTGCGCGTAGTTTAAAGGAGGCGCACTAAACCGCGAGCGTGCATGGAGTGATGCATATCTACTCGCACATCGTTGGTGCATTGTGGGATAGGAATTTAGATAAAAAATGATTTCCGGTAGGAAACCCAAAATCCACGTATTGATTACATTATACTCTAAGCACCTATTCTGCTTCATGTGCTTTATTCCATTAACAGAATAAAGCACATGATATAGAGTAGGGGTATAATGTAATTGTACCGCTTGTTTTCTGGTGTATTATACAAGTACTACATACGTTCATCCACATTCCATTAAAAGCCATAGTACCTGTGGCTCATTCCAATAGTAATCAGTATGTATTGAAATTTAATCCATGATCACTACTTCTCTGTAGTGTCTTGTGTGGAGTATGTGCTGGGTCACACAGATGGGTAGACCTTTCATATAGAAGTCCCAAGTATGCAAATGAGGTATTGCCATTGATTCCATCAAGCGCTACTGCATAACATCATACAGCGCATGACAGAATCAATTGTAATACCTCATTTGCATACTTGGGAATTCAATATGAAACATTTACCCACAGATGTGGGAGTTTTGAACACCCATTAAAATTTATGAAGAAAGCAACTTCTTTGGTGATGACCTTTTCAATATAACATAAAACCTTAAGATATTTTAATTTTCCAAAATGTAGGGAACTAGAAAATTGGGTTAGTTTAAAATAACATTTACACAGCTATGTCAGTTTTGGAGTGTAATTTTGCAGGGAATTTAAGTATGGATTGCTCTGACAGAAATTTGCACAAAAACACAATATTTATTGCCTATATATAACAGTTAAATTTCTCACTGCACCTTTGTTTTCGCCATATGTGCATAATAATTGTGCACCTCATTTGCATATTTGTTCTGATTGGCTAATAACAAAAAGGCAGTCTATGCTCCGATATTCCCTGAATATAGCAAGCATGCATGCCGAGAACCAAGATTTGTTAAAAATAACATGTATAACAAGTTTTAAGTAGCAACTTCTCAAATATTTAATAGCATTCTTGTTATGCAAGAAGTTTAATCTCATATGGACTTGTTTTCTTTGACGGACTTAGTTCATGCACTCTCCGGGCATGGTGAAAAATACTCATATAGTATGCATAGCTGTGTACAATCGATTATGTAAGCCTGCTAAGGTTCACCCCTAGCAACCAAGGCACTAATGCTGGACATCTATCCAACTATTCAGCTCTTGAAACATTCAACAAGTAACGATAGTTAACATTTCATGTCCATTTAGGGAATGCAACAGATGGAGTCAAAAGCAAAATGTTCTCTTGTAAAGGTCCATTCATACTTCACTGCAGTGCATTGCAGTGCAGTGAAAATGTATGGAAACCATCTCTGACTCAATGCAGCAGCAACGCAGTTCAAATTGATTTGTGCTGCTGCTGTGTTGAGTCAGAGATGGTTCTTATCCATTATCTCTGCACTGCCGCGCAGTGAAGTATAAATGGACCTTTATTAGTACTGAATAACTCTCAAGGTTAAATATTCAGTATTTAAACTTTCTGAAGCAGTAGTAAGTGAGGGCACATGTGGTCCAGTGGATATGACTGCCGACTCATGATCCAAAGGTCGTGGGTTCGAGCCCCATTGCGGCCAATGTGTTGTGCACTTGGGCAAGGCACTTTATCTCGCTTGCCTCGTTGACCCAAGCGATATTCGGGTAGCTGTTATGGGGGATATCACAATCTAAGTGCTGATAGGATTGTGTGCTTGGCCTGCTGCCGGCCTAGATGAAGTGAAATGATTGTGACGATTTCCTGACGGCAGCGTAATTAATAATAATAGGCAACAGCGCCGTGATCTTTTAGGAATGGCGCTTTATAAAAACCAATATATTATTATTTTTATAAGTTCTGTATTGTTTCCAAAACAGTATTGTTATCAACTTTAGGACAAACCTTGACTGGAAAGGATAAGCTTGTTCAGGACTGTAATAGACCGCTTCAATTGAACATCGGAAACGTTTGAAGCAAAATACATTGTACGCGAGCGTCCTTATACGCTCGCATACCTTCATAAGCGCTTGCCAGTGACGTGCATTACGCAAAGACCAAATACATGTAAGTACTGCGCCTAGCAGTTAATGTATGATGACCCTTTATTGGGGTCATCATGTTCAGTAACACTTCGGTTTGAAAAGGTCTATTGGGTAAGGATGAGGGAGAGAGAATTGCTCAGTTTTATGCCTACTTAGTGATAAGATGGAATGCAATACTCAATGTGCTATCATCTGCAATCCCAGTCTGAAGCCAGAATAGCAACACTATACAGATATAGATTAACCACTCATTCAAGCTGGCATGTATAGACCATAACAGTTAGAAACTGATCGTCTGCGTCAACTGCTAGGGTAAACAGATCTTTGCTCTCCTAATTATACATATCGTTTTTTTTTTTTTCTTGCAGAGCTACCTTATGCGCCTGTTAATGTGAGAGGAGTTATAAGCACGTCTCAAGCCAGGGCTATTGAGTTGAGTTGGGTGGCACCATTCGATGGCAATACTCCTCTGTTGAGATATATCATTGAACAGAAGGAAGATGGTAAGGCTGTGTGGTTAATGAATAGGCTAATGGAAATAAATGATAATGGCTGGTATTGGAGTCTAACTCTAGACCTAGGTTTAAACCAGGGTTAGTCCTACATGAATGGACCTTTTTTTTTCTTTTCAAAATATTGTGAAAGTTAAATGCAATGGGTGAGAAAATTCCTCATGGATAAACCATTCCAGCCCATCCATGAGAAATTTTCTCACCATTTTGAGGACATTTTAAGAGTATGTTGGAAGGAAAAAAGTCCACTCTTGTTGGACTAACCGTGGTTTAAACCCGGGTCTAAAGTTAGTCTCTCTTTTAGAATACCAGCTAATAAGTTTCCAATTAAGCTTTTGAATAGTGAATATGGTGTCCTTTAGCTATTCATACTTAATAGTTTCATTATTGGTTGACAACAATTTTAAGGGGGAGTAGTTAATTATAGAAGGATGTATTAAGCAACCTGCAATAGTTAGACACACATTTAGCTTAAGATAAAAGGCTTAAAAATTTCCAACTTAAAACTAAGCACTTTCACTCTGAGCAGGAGGAGAATTTAATGCCCATACCATAATCTATGCCCTTAGGACTATTGCAAAATTACAGTGCCCATTTGTTTAGATTTGATGCATATGACTTGTATTTTTGTTACTTTTCACATATCAGGTACTCCAAATATTGGAGAGAAAAAAAAAGTTTGGCCAAAAAAACACAAAATTGGATACAATACTGAAGGGAAATTAAGAAGTTTATTTCCATGTGCCATGGTGGCTTGTTGTGGATTGTAATTAGTGTTAATCTTTCTGCTTACTATTTTGATTATAAAATAATAAGTTTTAAGCATGATGTGAATGTATCAGCATTATTCTTACCCCAGGTAATAAATAAGCATTACAGTTAGGTATCATACTTAAAGAACATTGTAACATAACATATGTAACAATGTTTTGTAACAGTGTTAAATAACATATAACACCTGCTACTAGATGAGCAGTGAATTATCTTCGGGCAAATGCCCTGCCAATACTTGGAGAACATTTGCATAATCCGCATCTGTAAGAATTATCAGTGTGCCGGTGTCATCAGTAAAAAAAACAATGGGCTTGATTTGGAAACTGGAAGGAACAAACAGTGAAATTCATTTTCTTAATATGTTTTGTTTATAAAAACTAGACAACTCAAATTGTGACCCATGATTTTATTTTGTGTAGTGTATTAGTTAGTCAACCTGTTATCACATAGACCAGAAAGGACATGTTCGTTTACTCATTGACCCTCTCTTTTAACCAGACTCATGTATCGATCCTCGTCATTCTAGTAGCCGTCCCGTCAATCACCCATGCGAGTGTTTCGATTCCCTGCCACTCACCCCTGCTACTTGCGTAGTCTAGCCCCTCCCCAGTATGCAATGATATTCAACACAAGTACCATTCAGGTGGACTGCAGCTTTGGCCTGTGGCAATATTATCACATTGCATACTACCAAGAGGGTGTTGGATGTTACTAATGCAATGGACCTATTGCAAATTCATTGGTCATGAAGAAGTAGGACTTTTGGGGTGGTAAACCAGGGCGAACGTGTTGGGAGGTGTATGTTGTCTTTTTCTAATTTGATTTCGTGCACTAGTGATGTGTATGAAGCTGGCATGTATGGTCTATACAATCTGGCTTGAAAGTGATAACCTCAACTTAACCCTAACCTTACCTTAACCTTGGTTAACCCAACTCTAAAAAAGTGCCAACCTCATTTTAACCCTAACCATAACCTTAACTTTAATCCTTGCCTGTTGACCTTGTGTTCTTTATGTGTAAACACTTATCTCTACCCAACCATCACCCATATCCACTCCTTTACCCTTACCTGCACCTCGCAGGTAACTCCAATTCAATCCCAACCCCAACTACAATATTATCCTTATTACAATCTATCATCTTTGCTTTCAATTTTAACCCATAAGCTCATCACCAACCTACCAAACCGTAGTCCAACCTGTTACTAACCTCCAACCTGAAGTCCCAGTAAACCAACATCCTAACCCCTCTACTATATACCAGTAAATCCTGACTAAACTTAACCACTAAAAAGGCCAGATATACTTGGCTTTGGTGGTCCACTTATAAAAGTATCCTCCTTACACTCGGGTATCTTCTGTACGACACATGCATCATATGTCGCTCTTTGCCTGTGCTATTCTTTTTGTGTAAGTTAGCAAGTAAAGAAGCCTTATTGATATATTCTCAGGAAAAGTCAAGAGTACCTCAACTTTCACATTACCAATTTCAGATTCCTCATATCGTGAGATAGAGTCCAGTCTTGACCCGTCCCTCACAGAACACGTCGTTACTGGGGTCAAACCGTCCAGGCGATACCAGTACAGATTGACCGCTGAGAACAGGGTAGGAAGGGGTCAAATGAGTGATACCAGCAACATTATACATCTACCTGAAGAGCGTGAGTAATCCTTTTTTGAATGGAGTTGTTGAGATCATTTCTTGTTATCCTTGTAATCATTCCTTATCCTTGTAATCATTGGACAAAAAACAATGAAGGTAACTTTATGGCTGAGTGCTAGAGGAGTATTCTTATACTTATCTAACACTAGAGCTACACCTTTTAAAAGAGTTACTAAACGTATTTTATTGACTTCTGCTATCAATCTTGTGCTTTTGAATGTTTGCATTAGTATAGGTGGCTGCAACTACATGGCTAGTTTCTTCATACATCCCTGCCCATTAAAGGTACACTGGTAGGGCAGTAGCAATACAATTTTATCAGCCAAATTGGGAGAGAAGTATAGAACTGTCCTGTGGTCTCCCCTGCCAGTAACTGCTCGCCAGTGAAGCTAATTTCTACATCACCAAACACTGTTTTAGCTTGTTTTTCCATAATTTTTCAAGTATTCCCATATCATGACAAGAGGCCAGTGCAGGCCTTTTCTAAGGTCTGCCTTGACTACCCATCTCTGACTAGATCACACTTTGAGAACCACTGTGTTTGGACACAATAAGAAGAAGATTATCAACTGGTATAAGTAGGGGCAAGCAAGAGCTATCATCCCGGTAAAAATAAAAAATATTCATGGTGAGAATCTTCTCAACAAAAGGTTACAATTTGCTTGTTATAGTGCCCTCTATTGCCCAACCTTCGCAAAGATCTGTATAAACTATATTTTAAGATAAAAAAATCCTGTTGCCAGTAATGAAATGTCATAATAGTTGTACTGGATATAACCAGTGGAATACATAATCCAAGTCAGGTGTCAAAACTGTGTCAGTCTTAATATTATTTGTATAATTCTGGTTTTGTCATAATAAATGACACTGTCAAAGAGCGGTACCTTTGCTCTCCATCTATTAGGCAACTTTGGAGTAGTCAGAAGCGTAGGTACTGCAGAGGGGACACATCACTGTACACCCAATATCTCAGGAAGCCCTATTCTGTAACTACTGTATCACAGAATTTATGGCTTAGTGTGTCCTATAGTGTATACTTCGTCCGGCCTGAACTAAGGAGTGACATCAGAGCAGTCTTATACAGTCATTCACACAGTCTTATACGTGTGAAACGCAGTAAGCCGCAGCTGTAATCGTGAGCGTACAAGTTGCCGTGCATGATACGCATGCACAATAGCTGCGCGAAAGCTATGACATCACTCCTTAGTTCAGGCCGGACGAAGTATAGTATAGACACAGAGTAGCTGTGGTTCAGGCTGCACCCAGAGGGTGTATTGAGTCAATCCCACAATGCACCAGTTTTGGAAAATTTCACCTTAATAAGGTCATGTGATCCCACAAAAATCCTATTCTTAGTACATAAACAGTAAACACCCTGACTTGTACACTCATTTTAGCCGACAAGGAATTAGTACTTAAGGTCCCAGGAAATGAGATGATAAACCTACTCCAAATCTTTACGGGGCATTCCATTCCATAAGCAGGGCCACAAAAAAGAATACACTACCAGTGACATCATTAGTGAAACTATTGATTTTCAGTCAGTGCCATGAATAGATTCACACCAGTCACCTGGAATTTCAATTACTCTCTGAAAAATCAATAGTTTCACTAATGATGTCATGACCAACCCAAATATTGAATGCTTTCTCGTCCCTCCTTGTAGACTTGATACAAACCACATCAATTCTATTTGCATTTCCTGGGACCTTTAAGGAATTTTTAGCATGATCATGAAATGTCTTGTGGTTCTTAAACTTTTAGGATACTTTTTTCCTTTAGGTGTGTTAAATTCCGATTTGCAATGCATTATGGGATTGATTCAAACACCCTCAGGTTTGCACCTTGAGTAAGAATCCGGCCATGTAAACCTGAAGCACATAAAAACAAATTCCCTGACCTTAGAAAAATAAAGTCAGGAGATGAAAATATGGAGTATTGCTTCATCCCAAGCTTTTACCTATTTAGAATTGTATATTAGGAAGGCGGAATCCGCAATGGTGTCAACAAGCCGTGGGCTTTGAATTTATAGCGCTATTTAGAAAGATACAATTAAATTGTGTAACTTTAAGTGAATGCAAACACGAGAGTGAGCCACATAACTCATATCAATATTCTAAAAGGTGTCATGAAATTATCCAAACCCTAGGGTGCCCCTTGCAGATATTTTGTATGAAATCCTTGTATTTTTTGTAATACTGTTTGGTGTTTAGAAGTGGTCCAGGTGTCTTCTTATTTGTATTTGTTTCGGCTACTGGCATTGTGCCGTTAGGGGAGGGAGTGGTGGTTATAGAATTTGATTTAGTTGACGATGATGTCCTTCCATGAGCTTTAATGTTCAGCAGTTTTAGAGTAACAGTAACCCGAATGTGAACAATGTTTGTGTAATCGTGAAACTGATTTTGCTACAATATTGGTCACATTGCGTTTGGTTCTGCTACACATTTAAATTTAATCCTCCATTGAATGTTCACCAAAAGTAAGTCAAATTATGTAATTGTTTTTTGAGACAAACTTTCCAGCAATTTGAAGGATCACAGTATGCAAAAATTGGTGCTCAAATTTGACAAATTTCACATTATGGTGAGAGTTATTCAACAACTCCAAAACTTGTATAATACAAAAAGCATACCAAGGTTTGTGTATTAAATATGTTATGAACTATTCAAATATGTCTTGCCCCCCTCCCCACATTACCCCATCCAAGGAGATAAGGGAAATGAGATGACTTGTAATATTTGGGCTCCTGGAAATCCTCATAGACATTATCCCAACTCTATATAATTTTTGTGTCGCCTGCTTTAGCAGGAAGACACATAGGGATAGCTTTTTCCACTGTGGGCTATGGGCTGTGATCTGTGGCCGTAACTTGAACAAAGGTTAACGCCATAAACAAAGGTTAGCAATTGCTCATTTCTCACATTCACTTTGACTGATTACTTCATACTTGGTCAGAGAACCACTGGCCCAAGGCTCACATGTGGTGTAAACAAAGTGACCTTTGATGACCCCTATGTAAACTTTGACCCCATTTTGTGAAAATCTGGGCTATGGGCTTTGAGCTGTGGCTGTAAGCAAAGGTTAACAATTGCTCATTTCTCATATACACTTTAACTGATTAACTTCATACTTGGTCAGAAGAACCACTGGCCCAACGCTCATATGTGGTGTAAACAAAGTGACCTTTGACGACCCTGTGTAAACTTTGACCCCATTTTGTGAAAATCTGGGCTATGGGCTTTGAGCTGTGGCTGTAAGCAAAGGTTAACAATTGCTCATTTCTCATATACACTTTAACTGATTAACTTCATACTTGGTCAGAAGAACCACTGGCCCAACGCTCATATGTGGTGTAAACAAAGTGACCTTTGACGACCCTGTGTAAACTTTGACCCCATTTTGTGAAAATCTGGGCTATGGGCTTTGAGCTGTGGCTGTAAGCAAAGGTTAACAATGCTCATTTCTCACATACACTTTAACTGATTAACTTCATACTTGGTCAGAAGAACCACTGGCCCAACGCTTATATGTGGTGTAAACAAAGTGACTTTTGATGACTCCTATGTGAACTTAGACACCATTTTGTGAAAAATTATAGAACTACATTTTTTTGGCACATAAGATGCTATGGCCACCAACGTTACTCAAAAAGAACCACTGGTCAAGACTTAACATGGGATGCACACTGATTGACCTGTGAAGACCCCTAGTGACCTTTGACCCATTTTCATTTAACATTTCCCACTTGTGTTCACTGATTAACTTCATACTTGTTCAGAAGAACCACTGGCCCAAGGCGCATATGAGATGTCAACAGGTTGACCTCTGATGACCCCTATGTGAACTCACATCACCAAACTGTGACTACCATTGGCAAACCGCAATGGCAGGTGACACAAGCGTTTCTGGGGAGCAATGTATTTTTTTCTGTTCACATAAAAAATTACACAATTGTTTCCCCACATCTAAACACTACAGTCTGGCTTATTTCCGTAATTACATCCCATTACGGGCTTCAGGGTGTGTGATACGTTGTACACCCCTACCGCTTGAGCAAACCAACAAGTTATTAATCCTTATAGATGTAATACCAGCTTACAATCCTCACTGTTGCCCCACATTACCCGAGATGGAGGTACTTAAAATAGTTGTAAATACACGCCTACACAAGTAAATCACAAAGGTGTTAAATCCTTTTTCTCTGCAATGCATGTAACTGTAAGCTCTGATATAAAATGCCTGTTAGAAGCCTTCCACCATCATAGGTATAACATATTACTGGTTGAAGTAGATGTTAACCCCAATGTCCCGAAATAGACTCCTCTGTAGCAAACACTGGCAGTGCAATGTATGCAAATTTAGGTGAAATTTTCACCAAAGTGAACCAAATGTTAAAGAGTTAAAGGTGCAACAAGAGATTTTGAGGCACCCAAATATTGTGTCATAATAGTAATTTCATATAGATTACACACTCAATAGATTTCTTTGTATTTGGCTACAGAAATGTCTTAAACGGAGGAAAGGGGATTTTGATTTGCTCATATTTCAATATAAAACATAGGCTGAATTTCGTATTTGCTCCTATACGAAATTAGAAATTTCACAATTTTGGTACCAAAGAAACATTTCTCAGCTTAATCCTTTCAGATGGGGATATTTTGATGGAAAGCTTTACATCAGGGCAAAAATCAGTACTTTCGATTTTTTTACGGACAACTGATATGTGAAATCTCTTGTTGCACCTTTAACCTATTTGTTCACCTAATTTGAATTTTGGGACATGACCTTTCTTTATATTACCCTTCAAGATGATTACACAAAAATTCAACAGATTGTAAGAATCAAGACTGATTTTGTGCTATATTTATATCTCAAAAAGGATTACTTTATATCACCTTTACACAAAATTTAATATGTGAAACCTATATGGGCATATCTGCTAGCTTTCCCTCATCTAAGCTCCTCTCTTGGGAACTCTTGCTGACCAATGAATGGTTTTGCTTTCTCCGTGCAGCTCCTGATGACCCACCTCAGGGAGTCGTATCAAGTGCTAGCTCAACTACCTCAATTATAGTAGAATGGCAGGTAAGTTGCTTATTTAAAATATCTTCCATGAATTTTACCCTTGGAGCATACACAGAATGATAAACACCATAGAATAGAAATATTTGGTTCAGAATATGGGGAGCATTGACTGAGTAAGGTCACTTTAAAGCTCAAGGGCTCATAACCCTAATTTAAGATTCACCTGTGGCTTAATTAAAGCATGCCCTCGGGGCTCAACAGGTAATTACCATAGAATGAGATTATCTGCAGGAAGGTTAATTAGATCCAAGGGTTCACATCTTTGTTTTTTTAAACATGTGGACTATGTAAGTGGTTAAACATAACCATAATGCCTCGAGGGTACATTGGGTTTCATTTTGGAGAAATCATCACTACGAGGGTTTAGGGCAAAAAGGCCCCTTCTGCTATAGCTGCCAGGAGTCAGATTTGGCAGGTATAACACCTAATAAGAACACAACTGACAAATGGCAGTTAGCAAATGGGGCCTTCTTGAAATAAACCCTGGACTAGGTAGTGGACCAGAAGCACTAGAACACAAAACAATCTCATCTATCATATTAACTACCACAATCTCAATCTGTAAGGGCTCCCTAATCCCTTGCACAGTGTAGTTCCATTTTGTGCTTCTAGAGTGCTATCTGTTTACAATATTTCAAGTGTGCTGATTGGTCAAGAATGTCTCGAGTAGGGGTCTATTGCCCCTGGAGCATAACTAACAGACAATTTCTCCAAAGAGCCGTGTTTGTTATCCATCTTCATCATTCAGCGAGAGTAGCTAACATCACATTTGAATAAATGATGAGGCAATTTGTAAACCGATAGTGGGGAATTAATTCCTCCTCTTGTGTTTGTGCTTGTCTGTTGCCCATGTTTGCGATCAGCCCTTCCCTTGTGGGTGATCTCACCAGGCTAGTACAAACTCACGTACACACAAACACGATACTTAAAAATACTCGCATGTTTCCACTCACCAATAAGCTTCCAAGAAATTTCAGAGTAAAATGATCAGAAATTCTTTTGAAATTTGTCCCAAACAATGGATCATTTTGCCGCAGTGATAGTGCTTGTATATCTAAACTCTATTTGCCGATGGATTTTTTACAAAATACAAGGACTATAAGATATTCATTGATGTCAAAATGCCTGCGCCACAGCTTGGATATCGGTGGTAACTTGAATACACTTCAAATAACAGTATGGTGTCGTTGAAGCAACTTATTTTACATTTCAAAGAGCTTCCGCAAATTTGTAATTCAATACAGGAGACTTATCATATTATATATTTTTCAACATAAAAATCCTTCGTTTGGTTTAGTGATTCTTCTTTAAACCACCTAAGATTTATTAAAACATTGCCAGCGAGAACATTCCAGCAAGCCATATGTTTTCACACATTGAGAGAGTTTTGAACAAACGGCATTGAAGCCAGTGTAATCTCGCAATCACGAAAGCGAGAAAGCTCGGGATAAATTCAGGAATATGGGAAGCAAGGTTATTATCCTCTAATCAGGATTTCTGTTTTAAATAATTTCAGAGGTTTTACATTTTCATGATTTCACTAAAGTAGATGTAAATTATACAATTTGTACATGACGATGATACGTCCTCTACCTTTAAAAGAAAGCATAATGCTCGAAAAAGGCAGCCCAACTAATGCAGAGTTTTTTCCCCACAAGCCACTTTCGCCTCTGCAATCAGAGGCGGAATTGTTATTTTACGGCGTAATTGCTTCGACAGAAGACTATTGTGTCTAGAACTAGATCTGTGCCAAATAAATGAACGCTTACCACGAGCCAATAGCCTCAATTCCCATGGCACAGTTCAATGGCTTCCATTCAACAGTGTATTTAGAAAATACACTCCCTGCATTTTAATGTGATTGATAATACCCAGAATATAAAGTTCAGTTTCTACATTAATATACACACACATAGATGTCTGTGAACTGTGTATGCAGTGGATGAGTATGTTGTAGCTCAAAGTGCTTGGTACGTCACAAACTACGCTTTAACATTATTATAGTTCGTCTAGTTTAGAAACACGATTCTAATTACTTATTTGAAACCTAATTATGTCATTGAAAAAATGCTTCAAGTGGAGTCTCTCGATATTGTCAGACCTGAAATATAAAAACTCTCTATTTAAAATATGTCAAAACCTTCTCAATGCATGATATTTTTTTTATATTGGGCCCCACTTAGCTGATCACTGGTAACATTTGCTGTTGGAAATATTTTACTGAACCTTAAATTCCATTTACTGAGCTAAGGTAGAGAAAAATATTTAATAGAAATGGGCTTGAGCTGTGTATTAAAGGTGCATTTTAATTGTCATAGCACCTTCTTTGGTAACATTTGCTGTTGGAAATATTTTACTGAACCTTAAATTCCATTTACTGAGCTAAGGTAGAGAAAAATATGTAATGGAAATGGGCTTGAGCCATGTATTAAAGGTGCATTTTAATTGTCATAGCACCTTCTTTTTTGGTAACATTGCTGTTGGAAATATGTTACTGAACCTTAAATTCCATTTACTGAGTGAGCTAAGGTAGAGGGAAAATATTTAGTAGAAATGGGCTTGAGCTGTGTATTAAAGGTGCATTTCACTGTCATAGCACCTTTCTTGTTTGTGGAGAATAGATGGCATAAAAAAACTCATTTTGAAAATTGGTCAGTTAATTCTGATTGTGCAGTTTTTGTGGGCATGTGTTGTAGTCACCGTGTTGTAGTTTTTTCCGTTATTTTACTGACAAAGTACAAACCTAAGAATATCCTGCAGAAAAGGTTGAAACTGCAGGTCAGATTAGGCACACGCACAGTATCCAGGCCAACTTTTTAAAGTAAAATGAACCTTTTAAGTTAATTGGACAGACCAGTAAATAGACTGAAATAGTGAACTTGTTTTTTTGTGCATAAAAGAAATTGATTTTGGCATACATCAGTGAATGCGAGTATACATACCATGCACTGTGTCCGAAGAAGCTTCTGGGCTGTGCTTGCATGCCATTGCACAGACAATATGACACTATTAGCAAACCTAGACTTTCCTATTATTACCTGATCTCTCGAGGCAGCTGAGCAGAACAAGTGTGTTAAATTCACTGGACCTTATTCAATTAAAGGGATTTACAGCCTTCTTCTTGCAAAACATATTTTTCCAGTTTATATAATTACCTACCGGTCTGTCCTTTTAGAAATTCATATGCAAAATTTAGTGACTTAAACAATTTCTAGGAGGTTGTAAACTGTAAATTACATGCCCAAAAGGTAGGGACACCTCCCTGAGTAAATACTCTGCTTGAGTAAAAAATACCATAAGCTTGAAAAAAAAACAACTTTCAGCTTGAGTAAAACAACCATCAGCTTGAGTAAAACGGCCACCAGATTGAGTAAAGCACGCTTCAGCCTGAATAAAAATAGTTACCAGCCTGAGTAAAATGGCCATCCCAGTAAAACACCTATCAGCTTGAGTAAAAGGACCTATCAGCTTGAGTAAAAGGACCATCAGCTTGAGTAAAAGGACCATCAGCTTGAGTAAAAGGGGCCATCAGCTTGAGTAAAAGGACCTATCAGCTTGAGTAAAAGGACATATCAGCTTGAGTAAAAGGACCTATCAGCTTGAGTAAAAGGACCTATCAGCTTGAGTAAAAGGGGCCATCAGCTTGAGTAAAAGGACCATCAGCTTGAGTAAAAGGACCTATCAGCTTGAGTAAAAGGACCTATCAGCTTGAGTAAAAGGGGCCATCAGCTTTAGTAAAAGGACCATCAGCTTGAGTAAAAGGACCTATCAGCTTGAGTGAAGGGACCATTTGCTTGAGTAAAAGGACCATCAGCTTGAGTAAAAGGACCATCAGCTTGAGGAAAAAGACCATCAGCTTGAGTAAAAGGGCCATCAGTTTGATTGAAGGGACCATTTTGCTTGAGTAAAAGGGGCCATCAGCTTGAGGATAAGGGTCATCAGCTTTCGTAAAGTGACCAATAGATAGAGTAAAGGGACCATCGGCTTGAGTAAAAGTTAAATGACCATCCACCTGAGTAAAAGGACCATTCAATTGAGTAAAAGGACCATCAGCTTTAATATAACACCCATCCGTGTTTCCTTCCCAACTTAAATGGCAAAAAAAAATAAATCTTTGTACAATTTGTGTTTTTCTATAGGAACCTCCTGAAGACAGTTGGAATGGTCCCCTACGTGGCTACATAGTGCGCTACAAACTCGATGGCTACTCATCATCCCCATTCAGTGAAGAAGTGATTGACGATGAACGCCGGACCTCCCTAACCCTTAGTGACCTCATCACCTGGACTCGATATGAGATACAGGTAGCTGCATATAACGGAGCTGGCGTGGGTGTTTATAGCGAGTCTGTGAGGGTTAGGACTAATGAAGGAGGTATAGTTTTCTAGTAGTAGTTGTTTAGTCTGGTCATGGGAGGAGCTCTGTTGTATTAAAAGACGGTGTCCCGCAAGGTTCAATATTGGGCCTTCTTGTCTTTCTGTTTGTGTGGGTTTTTTTTTTGATGGATTGTATCTTATGACATGGCAATGTCTAGCAGATGTGTGGATGTGTGATTGTCTGGGTGTCCATACTGTAGCAAAAGGTCAACATTTTGGCTGCATCTTTTTTGTCTAGATGAACGATGGTAAGCCAACCTGGTATATTGTAGGATGGCAGAAGCCCCTAATTCATTTCCCCAGGGTCATCTCCCTGCCTGAAAGGGTATGAGAAAACAACAACAAAACAATCAAAAAAGGTCAACAATGCACACAAAGTTAACATTTTTGCCTTATATTTTTTTTCTAGATACTATATGGTACCAAACTAGGTATATTGCAAAAGCCTCTAACAACGCCCTGTAATTTCATTCCCAGTGCCCTCCCCTGAACTGACAGGTGGTGGGGAATCATGCAATCCATCTATACTGCCCCTTGGCAGTTTTAACAATTGTTTAATTATAATGTATGTTATCTTGATATTTAAGGTAGATCATCGGATAAAATGGTCTTACAGAAAAATGACCTAAAACAATCCCTAAATCAATTTAGTTCAATCTTGATTAGGTAGGATTGAACTTCCTCCACATATTTTGCAGTTTCGAGACAGTGGATTTTGTTTTTAGTGTTTTTCTATATATTTATTTTTTAAAAATTCCCTAATTTTTCATTAAATAATTTTTTCCAGCCTAACTGGAAGGTGCTTTTAACTGAAACTCCAGGGATATGTTATAAAAAAATACCTAAATTCCTCACGTTGGCTTTTTTTAAATTAAGTGTTTTAATTTTTAGAAAAATTATTTAGGGAAAATAATTAGGGAAAATTAAAAACACCTGTAATTGCAAATAAAACACTCAATCTGCAAAACTAACCGTGAGAATTTTTCTAAATTGATTTCCTTTCATATGACACCTTATCTTCACCAGGGATTTTGTATTTTCCTTCTATTTTGAAAAATTCTGAAAGTGGCAACTTCAGTATTTCTAGAAATAATGGGATGGCCCAAAAAAGGTGTGTTTTGCGATGCACCTGTTTTTGTTTTTGTGACAGACAGAAAAATAAAAAAAGTCTATGGATATTTATATTTCTCCTAACCATAAAAACCACACACCAATCTTAATACTCATCATTACTTGAGAAAGAAATTAAATCAAATGTGTAGTTTTTCACAAAAATTGGCCCATTTTGGTCCATTTTCTATACTGCTAAAATAGTCCCTGTAGCAAAGTATATGGGAAGTTTGAAAATGCATCATGTACCTATCTCCAAAACCCTTTTTGGAAAAAATTAAAATTTGGCACACATGTTCTTTCATCCCCAATACCACCATTTCCAAGGAGAATTTTCAACGAGCTCTGGCACGAAGCCGTAGCCCGTGATCCACCTTAAAGTGTTTTGTTTTGGATTCATCTTCTATCAGATGAAGGCTGTATTTATCCTCATTGCCTTCCTGAAATTTCATCTTTCAAATCATATCTTTTGCAAAAACAGAGACAAAAACTGCCAGTACAGTTGGATATATTTTCAAATGAACTAATAATAGTCCATCCAAGTGGTTGTTGTTGTTTTAAAATAATGATAAAAATAAATTGAAGATCCATTTTCCTATCTACCCTTACTAACAGGCAAAAGTCCAAATTTTCATCAACTCCTTTAACAATTTTTTATTTTTTCCTTAAAATTGAAGTCGTGACCTATTTCTGAGGTCTTTCTTTTATTTCATTAAACCACACTTAGGCTTTTGTTTTAAAGTAGGCCACAAAAAACACACCCATAAGGGCTTTTGTGATGAATGATTGTGACAAATGCATGTGATTTCCAATGTTGGCAGCTATGCAGTTCTCCAAGAAATCGCTCATCATACAATTTTCCAGAAATTGCCAATTTCCTTTTAAGTTTAAACAAATAGCATACTTTAGGAACAAAATGAGATCTGGATGTCAAACAGATACCTGAAGATTTATTTTTACTCCATTCATAAATTTTCAGCAAAAATCTTGATGTAGACGGGGGTTTTTGGCCTATTAATGTATTAATAGAGCCTTTGTTGCCATCGCTTTGGAAGAAAATTTTGCCGCCGCTTTGCCGCTGTTTTAAAAACGCCCTACTAGTTTTTTAATTGGCTTGCTTATTGCTCCTGAAATTACAGTTTTGCAAGCTGTTGATCTTTTGGATGAAACCATGGGAAATGGTTTTTGGAAATTTTTTGGTATTAAATGTCATTTTGGAAGGTGTTTTTTGCAGGAATCTGAATTTCAGTGTATAAAATTCACATGTGTGTCCGATACTTCGTCCTTATGAAGATTCGCGAGGGCATTGTTTGTTATCATATCAGTACCTGGGTTACGTTGGAGCGTGGTTGGATTGCGGGCTATTGTGTCCTTGCGCCCGATTGATGTTGTTGTGTTATGAATGGGCCTGTATGATGCGTCTGTAAGATCTACCTACAACCCCGGCCTTGGCTCAGATTCTCTGCATGCACCCTGCAACTTACTCACTGTGTCTCCTAATAAAATCTGCCTCTGTCGAGCCAAATGCTTGTGTTGTGTATATAATTATATCAGTAATAATATTATAGTCCCACTTTTATGAATAATTTTCATGATTAGAAGCCCTCAAAATATCTAAAGTTTTTGATCCTGTAGATTCCCCACATAAAACGTTAGGCATAGGGATAGTGCTAATTAAATATTCATGACTCATCACTGTTACACCAGGGATCATGTTTACACTCATTGGGATTTCCCAGGAGGTTCCCTTGAGTTTACGTTAACCGTTGACAGCAGCCTCGGAGCTGAAGGTGATGTTCGCTTCGATATTGCTTCCCCAGGCAACCTCCCAGTCACGATCTTGGCCCCCACATATTATTTCTCGTGGTAAAATTTTTGTGACAAAGTTTGTTTGATGCCGGTTACCGTACAGTTCTCTCTCATACTCAGTCAGAACCCCTTATGATCCCCTTCATTTCCGGAAATAAAAAATACAATCGACCGGAAAGAATTTATTATATTTGCTGTTTATTTTTTCTAGTAACTAGCTTCAAAAATATTATTTCAAACATACACTTACATCAGTTCATATGGTCCGGGAGCGGCCATGCAACGTGAATTACCAGTCGCCCCATGTAAATGAAAAATGGATCAAACCAACAACAAAGTTAACATAGCTTCCAATCATAGTTAATTGGGCAAGTAACAAAATCACAACGGTAATTAGTCAGAATATTTTCAAAAATCATTTTTAGAAATGACCAACCAGAGAAGAATTTGACCTACATAGATTTTGAAATCGAAATAAGTCATGTGTTGTTATTGCTAAAATAGTCGTTTTAGCTTGAAAAAGCTGTAGAAAATGGCCGACGCCGAACCCCGACGCGGTGGTATTTGACACAATAACAAATGTTTAGACTCAGTTTAGAATATTTCACCGGTATTGCAAATTTGTGATCAGAATTACATGTGGGTGTGATTACCTGTGTCATGAGCTGAAAAGTCATGAGAGATCAGTATAAGTTTGAAAGCTTAGACGGCTTTGGGTTTTAAACCGTTTTTTTTTAATCCTCAGTGAAATTGGAACCACAACGCTTCATTTTAGTCATATTTTATTTTCCGCACTTAATTTGGAGAAAA
Source organism: Ophioderma brevispina (assembly GCA_023653785.1). Taxonomy (NCBI): domain Eukaryota; kingdom Metazoa; phylum Echinodermata; class Ophiuroidea; order Amphilepidida; family Ophiodermatidae; genus Ophioderma; species Ophioderma brevispina. The sequence continues at coordinate 18,317 of JAMKCH010039632.1, read as the reverse complement.
AACGACTCTTACTTCAATTTTATTATCCTTTTAGCTTTTATTTTCTTCTCCTCATTTAATTTTTCTTTCTCCCCCAACTCATTTCCCGCGAGGATTCAAGATTTCCCGGGAAGGAGCGTCCCAAATTCCCCACCTTTTTCCGCCATGGCCGCCGCCGCACCTGCTCGCACGTGTTTTTGCTACTCTGTTTAATAGGCTTACTTCAGTTGTGTATGGTCAGTGCTGTTCCGTAGTCATTTTTGCTTTTTTGTGGCATCGGGTACCCCGATTATACAATTTATAGGCGTAAATGAGCAAGCTACTCTTTTTAATCTTGGGATTTAATAAATAATAAACAACGAAACATTGCTACTGAAGATTTTCTTTCTACTATATAATGATTTGTATGTACATCAGATTGTATTAGTAGATGGCAGCATATGACTGCACAACAATTTTTATTGAGTACGACCCTCAATCGGGAAATATCTTATTCAGCCTTTAGGACTAATAGTATATGGCATGCAGTTCCGTAAGGGCCTACATGATGTAACTTAGTATGCAAATGATGGGGCTGGGTGGGATACATGTTAGTGATCTCTGCGACCTTGGGTGCCTCATATGACCTTTGGGAAGACTTCCATATGTAACCACCCTCTCATATATATTTACATGCAACAAATAAAATGTTATTATTTAGCTGTTATCCGTTTTTGATCAAACAAGGCCAAGGAATTAAAAAAAATTGTTTGTATCATGTAAATTATATATGAGGGGGGTACTATGGAGTCTTTCCGACCTTTGACCTCATGTCAGTCAAGGTTAACCCTTTCCCGCAAAGCGTTTGTACAAGTTTCTGGAGTTCCATAGGCGTATAATGATGTAACTTTCGGAAAGAGAGAAGAAGCGGATTAAAGTTTTCCACCTGAGTAGACGTTGGCGTAAATTTCGGGTCTAATTAACATATGCAAATGAGCTATTAATATGCAAAAATCTGCATACTCACTATATTTTTGAAACATTCATTCGATATGCAATTATTTTCATGCATGGCAAACCCATTATTGTACGCATCTTTGCCATTTCAAATTTGGTGATACATGCGCTAGAATGCAAATGAAGCTAATTAAATATGCCATAATTGCTGAAACGCTTAAACAATACATCGGATTATCAAAATTCCTTACTACATGAAAACACAATGCCATACATCTTGTGTGTGAACATATGGATGGGAAGTGAGGTGTTAGGGAGAGGAAGGCTGGGGTTTGGTGCGAAAGGTGGGGTTGTTGTGAGAGGGGGAAATGAAAGGTGAGGTTTTAGGAGGAAAGTTTGGGGGTGGGGGAAGTTGAGGGTGTTTGGAGGTGGAGTGCTGTCGGAGTGGTAGGTGCGGAGGTCAGGTGGGTGCATCGGGGTGGGAAAGGGTAAGGTGCATTGGGTAGGGTGTAAGGTGATCTTGTGACCTGTCACCTTGTGTCCAGGCCATGTGTCTTGAACTCGCCACCCTTAGCGTTACATTGCGTGATTCTCAAGAAATCGCTCTACCGACTTCATTTTAGCATAACATCAGAAAGTATTCACCCTACCTATACAAATTATACATTTTCTAAAAGTGAATTTTCGGAAAAAGTCAAGAATGCCACTAAAAATTGGGTGAGGGTGAAATTAGAAGCACTGTATGGTTGAAAACATTTTACTTTTACGGAACACAAAATAAGTTTCTTGTAAGAGCCATATCTCACCCCCATTGCCCTTACCACTCATTTTCTCTCAGATTTTGAATTCCTCATCACATTTCCTTCTAGAAAATGTATATAACTGTGTGGGTTATTGCCTTTTCTCAATAAGATGTATAAAGCAACTTTAATAACTTTGTGTATTGAAATTGAGCGAAAATATTTTCCAAAAAAATACAACCACCTGGAGAAGTCATTGAAGGGCCATTTTCTCCCTTATCACGCACTCCAGGTTATTAGAGAATTAAAGGTAAATGATTTTTGTGAAACTACGGTCCCTCTGTACGACGAATTGAAACAAGGCGAATACAATTATTTTAAGTGCAAGAACGAGGTCGTAAAGAGCGTACCGCGGTACTGGTTCCCAAATCATACCTTTATTCTTACCAGCTTCAACATTTAAGGTCATCTTTACCCAATTTCGCGATCCTTATAAACGGGCTAAATATAACAAGAAAAGACTGTCACCACCCAGTCACAACAATCGAACAACCCATTGCACGCAACAATCATACACAACGAGACACAACATTAACGTTTGGCAGTTGTGCGCGAACGTAGCAAAACGCAGTATGACGCGAGTGTCTTCAACCTTAAAATAACCTCAATACGCAGCGCGTACTACCTGGGTTCAATTGTCGAATTGAACCTGGTCATCGGCCAATGAAATTGCGTTGCATATTTTCACAGTTTTTTAAGAATATAATTTACTGAAATGGTACTATTTCATATCTTTTGAAAAAAACACTGAAACAACACATAGTAAAGTGTACCCTGGACCATACTTGTCCGAGTGGATGTTTCATACAATGTCAGTACATGGCATGGCAATTGAACACGTGTCTACAGTAGGTAATCATCATTGGTCAGAGTAAATTTAAAGTGGGCTCCTCTCTAACAAGTTTAATCCAAAGCATGCAGTGCAAGTCTTGGGAATAACTGTCTTTGTTACTAGTTTAACATAGGCAAGACCACTGACGCAGTATTGTTGGCATTAGATCATGTTTCAGTAGTAGTGGGAACTCGTTACTTTAATTAATTTACTCTGATTAAAATGTTTATCAATTACTTTAAATATTCATGTGGCCCTATTCTATTACACAATATTGAATGCTGATAGAACATAAAATCGCAATTTAAGTCTGTGCAGAAGAAGTGAAATCAATATATACCACTTAAACAAATTGTAACATTCCATAGGTTTGTGTGTACCACCTACCACCCACCCCTTCCCCGCCTCCCTCCCCCGCCCCCCCCCCTTCGCTTCCCCCGCCTCCACCACCCTGCCCATCGTGAATTTTTTAGTCACAGTGTCATCATTAAAATGCTAGAGTATTCCCCATTACAGGGCTGAGAGTGCATTTACTTTAGCTTTAAAATGAAGACCAAAAGCATAGCAATACCATGGTTTTCGCAAGATACAATCATTCATTCAGCATTCAGTTTCGAATTTTGAAAAACCTAACACAACCAACGTTTTTGGGTGGGGGTTCAAGACACATGGCCGCCCATGGTCATTGGGGAGTGGTCGGTGCATCAGGCAGGGGAGGGGTCGGTGCATCAGGGTAGGGGATTGGAGGCGTGGTAGATAGTTTGGGAGGTGCATCAGGGAGGGGGTAGGTGCATTTGTGACCTGTCCCCTTTGGTGCCATTCATTGAGGAGGGGTCGGGTGCATCAGGCAGAGCGGGTCGTGTCATCAGGTAGGTTGGGAGGGTGAATTGACCTCATTTGACCTTGATGGACCCCTTGACCTTGGTGACCCCATGTACCCGTGGTGACCCCATGTGACCCATTTGAGTGACCCCATGTGACTTGGTGACGCCAGTGTGACCTTGGTGACCCCCATGTGACCATGGTGACCCCATGTGACTTTGGTGACAGCTCGTGACCCCATGTACCCTCGTTGACCCATGTGACCTCTGTGACCCCTGGTGACCTCGGTGACCCCATGTGACCTCGGTGACCCCATGTGACCTCGGTGACACCCATGTGAACCCCATGTGACTTTTCGGTGACCGCCCATGTGACCTCGGTGACCCCATGTGACCGTCGGTGACGCCCATGTGACGCTCAGTGACCCCATGAACCGCAGTGACCCCAGGTCATGGAGAAGGCTGGGTTGTTTAGGGAGGAGGAAGGGGAGGTGTTGGGAAAGGGTGGGTGTTGGGAGGGGGAAGGGTGGGGATGGTAATTTAAGGGTGGGGTGTTAAGGGTAGGAACAGGTGGGGTGTTGGGTGAAGTTAGGGTGTTGGGAGGTGTGGAGTGCGTCCGTAGAGGGTGGGTGCGTCGGTGAGAGGTCAGGGTGGGTTGCATCGGGGAGGGGGCAGTGTAAGGTGCATTGGGGATGGGACTGGGTGAGGTGATCTTTGGTGTGACTTCATGTGACGTTGGTGACGCTCATGTCACCTTTGGTCCATTCATTGGGAGGGGTCGGGTGCAGCAGGGCAGGGAGTCGGGGGAGGAACTAGTGGTTTTATAGAGCAAAAAGAGCTTTAAAAAATAAAGCGATTATAGGCCACTGCATCATTGATCTCGGTTGGAAAGAAGCGATTTTCTTTTTACCAAATTCAAACTGTTTACTACTGAAGAGAAATATAAATTGAAGATTAAACCTCTAGGCACAGCTCTATACTGTCTCAAAAATTGTTACACAGAATCCAACTTCTTGTATAAAAATCGTGCTAAGTGTTGGGGGTAACTTTATACAGCTGTGTCTCCTCCGCAGCCCCATACGAATTCACGTCGTAAATAGTCTTATATTGGGTGCGTTTTATGTATAATGAGCTTGAATGATTTAGCTATGTTTCAATATATTTCCATGAAGAGTTTGTCAGCTGATAAGGAATATTTTAGATATTGTAATTGCCCAGACATGATACATGGAGGCTTCATGTCAATTTGCCGAGCACTTAAAGAAAAAGCACTGACTATGATATGCTCAGACCAGCATCGGCAAGACCTCATAACTCACAATCATTAACACTTAACCCGATGAGAGCTGACTGCCGATTGGCTGTAACGATGGCTATAGGATTTATGGAGCCAATCAGCACTATGGTAATGATTGGTTGGTAAGCTGGAGAGGGGTTAGTCTTATGTATTTTGGGAACTCTCTATTTAATTGGTTTACTGAATGACTAAAACATGTCATGAACCAATTGGAAATGCTGTTAAGAAGGGTGGTAGTTCCCAGGGATTGATGAAGCAGGCATTGTGTATATGGTATTCAAACCATTAGATCTGTGTTCACAGACAAATGTGTAAATGTGGAATTTTTGATGATGTAGGTTTAAGCAAAACGGAATCCTTATTTTGGCCGATTGAGCTCCTTTTGCAGAGTTGATCGATTGTTTGCACTTCTTACATGATTTCGAGGGTTGAGAATCAGAAGGACGTACCTCAACTAAAAGGAAATATTAAAGAATTTCTTTAATTCTGCTGTAATACTGCTTTGAGAATGCATGTGATGGTTTTAATATTTCTACTACTTAAGCCAAATCTATTCATTACTCAAAAATGTAAACATGTTAAGCTCATATATGGGGTATGTAAGCAAACATTATATAAACTTTTTTAGTAACAAAGAACCATTTAGAATATGAACACGAATTAAAGAAATTCTTTACTATTTTCTTTAGTGTTGAGTTACGTCCTTCTGATTCTCAACCCTTGATTTGAAGCTGGCAGCAGTTTTATGCTACTGTATAGTGAGAAATTTTTGTGAGGTGTTTATTTTTGTGCCTTTTTTGTCTGGTTAATATAGAACGGCACAAAATTTAAGTCCTAAAAATATTTTATCTATAGGGTTTAATGTGTTAAGCTTTTTAAACTGTTATTTAAACAAACTCAATCTTTAAAAGTAAGAATTGAAGATGTTTGTTCCGTCATCTTGGGCACTCCCCTGACTTACCCGGAAGTAGTATCATTTGGATATCAAGTGAAAGGCCATTTTTTTTCCTTGTTGTTGCCCTCAAATACCTTCAAATCATCTCTTTCCCAAGATAGATACAAAAAAACTGCTGTTTTTAATGGTCCATCAATTATTGGAACATTTGAAAAAAAAACCTTTGCAATATGCATTATTGCTTCTACTATCAAACCACATGTTCATTTCTTATGAAACTTTGAGTGTATGTGCAACTTGCCAGGCTCTCATATCAAGTAAGAAAATGATACAACCCTTAAATTGGAATAAGTCACCTTTATTCTGTCCTTTTCCATTTTTCAATTGGCTTTCTAATGGTGGAAAGGCTTTTCCATTTTGACATCAATCCTCCCCCTGAAAAATCTTTCACAGAAGGTGTGCATTTCAAAATGAATCACCCTATGGGATTTGATCTGAAATTCCTGTTTTTTTTGTGACTCCTGTTATGTTGTTGTGAGAAAGGGTTTAACATTTGCCTGTAAATTCCGCACTTCACTGGATTTGGAACCAAACTTACGTCATAGATGCAACATGCGATCCCTCATTTTGCTGATGAGGTCAAATGGTCACATACCAGGTCAAAGGTCCATGTGAGGTCAAGTTGTAAGATGGGCGAAAATGTAGGCTGAAAATGTATAATTTACTCAATGAAAAGTTGAAGTTCCATTGCAAACTCAAACTTGAGTCATAGGGCAACATCGACCCTTCATTTCTGATGGCGGTGTCAATAGTCACATCCAAGGTCCAAAGGTATATAGGCCTATCATTCACCAACCACGATGGCACTCGACCATGCCCAGTCCAAGGACCATGTATTTTTTTTTTCTTGTGGAGGTTTGATTCTTTTTCACAGAGGATTATGGGTTTCAAATGTAGTTAACTATAGGTTATTCAATTTAAATGTATCCTCCCTGGGGTCTATTCTATTTGAATTCTCTTGAAAGAAATAGCCGGCAGTTGTATGTTCAAGATTAACAACACAATTAAAAACAACAAACCTCTTGTCACAAAGTGTCTCAATTTTATCATAATGTTTTTTTATATTTCTGGCATAACACCTGTGGGATATTTTCAGGAAATGTTTCACGGAGGTCAAACAGCAATTTCTGTTCTTGTCAATAATTGACATTTTCGAATTAGGAACCCAAAGACTTTTTTTGGAAACAAATTTGAAAAGCATGAAAAACTTAATAAATATATATGAATCACATTGTTTTTTTTTTGCCACTGTGTTTAAATTTTCATGATTCTGAAAAATAACATTCTTGGGAAAAAAAACTACAGTAAAATAGTGTAGGGGGGGGGAAACTTTCAAAAAATTCAAACAAATTTCAATTTTAAAAAACAAATCTTGGTGTTTTGATGATTTTTTCTATGTAAGTTTTTGTCTAAGAATAGATTGAAATGGAAAGTTTAGCAACACATCGGGTACCCATCTTGTAACTGCTAATCCGATCAAAATTTCTACCTTGATGGGAAACGTAAGATAGTGCTGAGTAGTCTGCGCACTAGTTAAACACAACTTGCACATGTTGGTAAGTGTTGATCGAAGTTATGTCAGGCAAATATAAGTGGGTATTTGATAGCTTCGAGTTGCACCTTTGATTAAGTATGTCGTGTCAATGGTTTGTCATCCCAGTCTATATTTACTTTAAATTTTTTTTTTCTGTGATTTCTTTCTAGTTCCGTCCAGTCCTCCCGGCAATGTCAACGCTGTTGCTGTGAATTCAACTGCTATTAAATTTGTATGGGAACCTCCTCACCCCCAGACTATTAATGGAATAAACCAGGGCTACAAGGTAAGTGACTGAGGAAAGCAATGTTGTTCATGGTGTGCTTTAAGCTTTTAGGATATGCTTGAAAATTGTGTTGGGGTAAGGAAAATACTTAGCAGGGAGGATGTGTAAAAGATGTTTTAAAAATCTACATTGTGTCCTCTGCCTGCAGATCAATACATGGGGAATTACTGTTGTAGTATGTGTGTGGTAAAAATTTTAAAACCCCATCACTTTCTGGACTCACTCTTTTACCCATTTACTGATTGACTTCAAACTTGGTACACTGCTAGAACTTGTTGAACTCCACCATTTGACCTTATTTGCATATTCATTATTATGATAGCTCATTTGCATATTTCTTCCAAGTTGACCAATTCAGCTGAAAATTTGGTGAAAATCTTGGTAATTGAGTGGAAGGTGTTGAAAATCCAAATTGAGGTCATTGGGGTCAAAGGTCATCCAGAGGTCATTTTTTTTTTTTTTTTTTTTTTTTTTTTTTTTTAAAATTTAGAAATTGATAATTTTGATGTGATATATTGAATACTTCTTGTTCTGGATTTGGTTATAAGAGCTTGTGAGATATTAATTCCAGCTCAAATTTTGTAACAAATTTGAATTTAAAGAACACTATCTTAATTCTTTTAATACCAAACCATATTTTATTCTAAATAAGAGCTAACAAATTAAAGCGAACCAGTTTTCTTCAAAATGTTCATCTTGCCCAATTGGACAGGGTGTTAAAAAATGCCCAAGAGAATTAATTTCAGTGCCTTGGCTTTGGACAGACACTTTGTAGAGCCCTGAGTGGTACACCAGCTGCACGTTCTCAATATTTTCAGCTCAGTGAATACTTACAGCTCAAGATGGCGGCCCGCAGGACCCTCAAACTAGCTATATGTTATAGTCGTAGTGAAATTGGTTTCTGCTCTATAAATACCTATGTACATTGTCTTTGTGGCTGGCATCCCTAAAAAAATAAGAAATCCCACAATGAATGATAAACTTACATTTTTGTTATTCTTGTGACTTTTGCCCTGTGAATCAAAATCTGAATCTTTTGGACTTTTTGAAGCTTCCTCGCCTTCTATCAAAATTTATAAGCCTAAGATAAATGTTAAAGACCTTATCAGTGATCCATCTGAAAGAGTCAAAATATTCAAAATTTTCCAGAATAGCTTAAGAGTGAAGGATAAGTCTTTTCCAACTGAAAAACTGATAGAAAAGGAAGAAAACAGTGGTATTCAAAGATATGAATCTCTATTCAATTACGTGTTGTAGTAAGTGTCCATACAGGTAGTAATGAATAAAATATCAAATTGTGTCCTTATTAAGCTGCTTTTAGTCTTCTCACTTGTAGGACATGTTAGGATAGGTATACTTGTTACAGACATGCAAAAATCTGATTTTTGATATGATTTTTTTTTAATTTTCTGATTCGGCAAAGCACTTAAGTGCCTCTAAACCCGAGACTGGTTTAGCAGTAGAGGCCTTCCGAATCTTTTGTAGGTAGTCAAGTCCTAAATTAATGGACTATGAAATGGGATATGATCTCAGTTGAATGCCCAACAAATCATGCATAACATGCGAGACTAGAAACTAGGTTTAATAGATATAAGTGTGTTTCACGCTATGCTGGGAGACTCTCCAAAGTGTTAGCGTTTAGCTTATTAATTTCCTGATATTCTGTTGGAGAGGGTACAAGCTGAATCATACAATTTTAATCGCTATGTTTTCAGGATGTTTGTGTTCTTGCTATAAATAGTTCTGTCGTGTATATTTTGGCTTCAGCAAATTTGGTCGATACCTTTGCAGTGTTGTGGTGTTGTGATTATTCTATATGCAGTCAAATTGTTGACCCAAACAAAATAATACGGAAGAAAAACCCTCAGAAGGGTGTCTGAAGACATTAATTTATTCTTACTAATTTAAGTTGACAACAAATTTCCATTCTTATTTTCTCACTTAAAAAAATTAAAGGCTTACTGACCTATTTTCAACTTTGCCCACATTTTTATGCAACATTGCATTTGTGACTAGCAACATTAACCCAGAGATCTACCACCTTTCTTACAGTATCTCTGATTGGCTCATTACATGATATAACATGATATACCCTCCTGATTAACCAATCAAAATAGACCGTCTATATATCTGTATACATCTTTAAGCTTTCTGCACCATCTGCATTGTCCCCGATTGCACTCTGAGATATAAACTGTTCTGGAATTTCCAGATTTTTTGGCCATAAAAATCCGGAAATGTTAAAAAAAAATGTTTTTTTTTTCAATTTCTGAGATCAAAGTGTTAATGATAAAGGTAAAGCTGCATCAAAAACCCAAGTTTTAAGTACCAATTTATTTTAGAGAAGGGGTCTTGTATCCTAAAATCAAGTAAGAAAATATGTTCCCCGGAGCTTCACCGGATGCTACGCAAAATTTAGCCTTCCCGTCGATTCAAATTTTGGATTTTCAGGAAATGGGACTACTCCTCTGTTACATCTCTGTGCATTGTACCTACTTGAACATGTGATCTTGTTCGTAATAATCATTTGTGGGTTTGTGGTCTTAGTCAAGTATCCTTTTTCTTTTTTCGTCGAGCACAAAAGAACTTAAATTAGTTATTTTGCCTAGTGGTTTTTGCTGTTGCCCTCTGGTCTTCAATTGAATTCTTGGAGGTGTTCTATTGCACTTTTGAAGATGTTTTGTAAGCAATTCAACATGAGTCAATGTCTATCTATTGACTCGTATGAGCTGATTGGCATAGAAAGTAACAAATTATAGTTTATTGAAATACAAGACGACTGCTCCACATATCCGGAGACAAGTTCCCTCCATCGACCTGATAACATATGCAACCCTATCAACTTTTACAGCTCCACGCCTGGGAGCCCATGATGGATAACGTGAAGAACGAGGTCATCATACCCCCAGACCCCAATCGTGGCCCCCAGGAAGGCTTCATCATTGGCCTAAAGAAGGCCACCAACTACCTGACATCCGTTCTGTGCTTCACCAACCCAGGAGACGGCCCTACCAGCACACCACAAAGCGTGGATACACATGAAGACGGTAAGATTTTCCACTAGAGATAAATCAGCACTACCTGTGCAGATTTCTCCCCCTCCCTCGTAATTGATATTTAGCTGATGGGCATCGAAGACATTTTTGTTTACCGCAGAGAACTGTGTGCATCGCACACACAGTGGATGTCTGGGTGTGTTAATTGCATGTATGTTGCTTACATGCTGTCTCATAGGTCTCACAAATGCATTTCCCCAACATTGGCAATAATAATCATGATACCAGAAAATCTGCTATTTCAAAATTGGGGTTATATTCTTTTGTAAAGATTTCTGTCAGCTCTCAAAATTTGGGCTTGTCAGTCAAGGACAACTAAACTTTGTTGTTGTTGATATTGATTAGGATTAAACAATCATGCAAGTCATTAGTGTTTCATCCATTTTAGGAAAATGGGATTTGGGAGGTTCTCTTACTGTTTTGAAATTGTCATGGGAATTCCCATCACATTTGATTTTTTTTTTAAATGACAATTGTCATTTTCAGGGGGTGTGGATAATATATTATGGAAGAGCCGAATGGGTTGGATTAATTAAGCTGATTGGGAAGTAATTTGAAATTGACAATTGCTTATCTGATTTTTAAAAAATCATTTACAGTGTTTGTGTCACTTAAACAGGGACAGATATTTGTTTCAAATATGGTTGAGATAAGCTTTTTGACCCAACCATGGTTGAAAGAGAAACAAAGTAAATGGGAGCACCAATCAACCAGGGCTATCAAGAGGCAGCATGAGGGGGTCATTTCCGCAGGCTGTTTGATAACGAGGGCACATGTGAATGCAGAAGGTCGTAAGTGCAATAGCTGCTATTTGTCAGAAATTCCCATCAAACATACTAATATGCCAAGTCTTTGATCAGTGGCTCTTGAATGGTCTTGTAACAGAAACAAAGTAAACGAGAGCACCGATCAACAGGGCCATCAAGAGCCATTAACTCAAAAGATAAATTGAGTTATCCTAATAACAGATGTATCACATGGCAGCACTTGCCTTAGGACATTCTGTGCATTCACACACTACTCCTATTGGCATGTCTAGTGTTTGTTCATTTCTTAAAAAAAGCAAACCTTATAACATGGGTATTTATTATGAGAAGTATAACATGAGGGAGAGCACAGGGTATGTGTGCTATCCCAGATCTGTAAATTCCAGTTGAACACCAGTTGAAGAGTCCAGTGTCCATAATTAACTAGGTTATATTGGTTTTCAACTAAATCAGCTGTTTGTTGTTTTCAATTGAGCCAACTTCAGCAGTGTTTTGAAACCAGTTTAACAGATTTCAGCCCAGTTTAATCCAGTTCAAATTAAAAAAAAAATAATTCATATCCAGTAGAAGAGTAGTTTGTGTATCAAAATCAGTTAGCCATTCAAACCCAGATTACTCGGTTAAATATTAATTTAGACGTGAGATGCACCATGTATGAGTCCACAAAATCATATGTAAAGTGTCATTCATAGTTGCTGTCACTGCATTTAAAGTCAGTCTTTATCATATCAGGTACTAGTGCCCATCAGTCGCCATCCAGGTTTGACCAATCAAAAGTGGGATGTGTTGACTACATTGTGATTGGAGGCCTAAACTAGGTACATTTGTTTGAAACCACAGGTTAACAGATTTCAGCCCAGTTGAATCCAGTTTTAAATTTAAACAAATAAAACCTGGTAACCTAGCACTGGGTACTTTAAGGTGGGTGACATGATCGACAACCACATGGGTGGGAAAAAAAAGTGGGAATTAGGAAGCTCCTTCCCTGGAAATGTGACCATTTGGAGGGAAATTTTTATTTTTCAGATCTAAAGGATATTACATAAAAATGTGGACAATCTTTGGGAAATGTGATGATCTTCCAGGAAGGAAATAGGAATTTGTTCCTGCCCTGGACACCCTCATCCCATGCTTTACTCCAAAATGAGAGTTTGGTATCAGAAGAAAATTTATATTTTTCTCTTTACCTGGTGAAATTTTATAGTCCCAGAAAATATTTCCTTTTTGATGTTATGACAAAAACATCTCCAAATGTGGTCGAACCACATTAACACCACACTGTCCCTATGGGCCAATTTTGCTTTACTGTCCATACGGCTGGACCCGATTAACTTCAAATTGTATCGGATATTTTGATGATTTGCTTCAGTGAGGGAGAAAGAAAAAACATCTAAAAAATTTTTTTTAATTTTCGGGGTTTTTTTTTTTTTGGGGTCACCCACCTTTTAATTGATTGATTGGTTAGTTGTTTGTTTTTTATAATCCTTGAAAGGTGGCAAAATGACATCATTTGAATATAAATTGAGAATATTTAGTAACATTGAAATACTTGTATGAAGCATAAAAAGCAATTAACCTGTCCTATATGGTTTTACTAGACCCCATGTTTACAAAACAATATACAGGTATGCGAGATCTAGGCTCTAGGCAGATTTCTCTTAACATTCAAGTATAAGTGTTACTGAGCTTGTGACTAGGTAATTGAAACTCAGGAAAAGCTTCTAGTACGACTAGGATAATTAGTGCCACAAACCTATTAGCCTACATAGATTTAATTTCAGTTGTGGACAGATAGGGTTTTCAGGGTTGGGTGGCCTAAAAGCCATCAAATTTTTGGTCGTGATGATAAGGATAAGAGACCCTAGCCCTAGTGCATTCGACAGCGATATCGCCGCGACAATATGGGTCAGTGCAGGCAGCACGAAAGCCGGAGGCTCGAGTGCTGCCTGCACTGACCCATGACGGTCAAGTGCAATTATCCTGTGGAATGCACTGAGGCGTGGTCCTTATCGTCAGATACTTTGAGAAAACAATAGCATCAAATCATTACATTAACATTAATAATTAACGTAATTTCTCTAAATTTTGAGGTAGTTTTTAAAATAATTAAAAACACTTATATACTCAACACGTCCAAAGTTATACTCTATTAATAGTGCCAAAAGACCTTGACGCAATTCATTGTTGATTAGTTTGTTGTGACAAATGATCTGGAAGTGCGAGAAAAAATCAGACTCTCTAGACGCTTAGAGTGGTAATTTTTCTCGCACCTCCCTGGCAGTTTCAAAAAACAACCATTAGCGAGGAAAAGCTCAATGAAGTGAAAGAAACATAGACTTTTCGCCACTGCCCTTACTTTTCAACACAAACCCATCAGTGACGATTTGCATATAAATGCATATGAATTTTCTTCTACCAATTCAATGCCCATGTTTAGATGTTAAAGACCACCGCAGACATGTATGTACAACACAAATTAATTTAAATCCAAATTATTAAAAATTTATTTGGAATTTGATTTTGGGTTTCTTTAAGTACACTTAATTCTCATGGGCCTACACAATATTTATATAGCAACATGATATAGTCCATTTCCTACCTCGTGCAGTGATGTAATAAATTGTCGCAGCTTGTACGCACGCGTCATGTATTGCCATCTTTGTGCGCGAGTGTTAAAAACGCCGTCGCTTAAGCCAGCGCGTGCGCTTTACTGGTGCGCCATCAAATCTCGCGTGACGTCAGGGCACAGAGGTAGGGAAGTTCAGTATAGCAGCTAACGTTCTGAAGGCTTTCTAATTGAGCAAATTATAACATAAGGAATTGATATTTAAGATCAATATTTTATGCAAACGTCGTTAATTAAGATATAGCTTAGGAAAGAAAACAGTACAAAATCACATTATTTTGAAATGGTCTGCGCACGTGAATTCACCTAATACTATAAACGAGAAACCAATATTTTTTCAACACAATAATTGAAGGTAGTATCTCAAATTCTATGGTGCAGTCTAAGTCGCGAGGGTATACATACGATGCAGGCATGTTACCTGATATTGATCAGTAAGTCGATATCAAATGATTGACGGTATTTCTAGTAGCTAATGTGAAAAAAAGGGGGTTGTGACTGTGGTGACCCGCGTTGCATAGCTGATGACCCGTGCATTATTGACAAAGAGCCCAGGGGCATTGTGAAAAAAGAATGCACGCTTGAAAACAATAGATAATCTAACACCAGGAGTATCTGGAGAGATATGCTCCAGATGGGTGTATTTAAATAAGCAATGCAAAGTGTTAATGTTGTATGCAGAATGTGTGAAATTCATGTACGACGACTGAATGAAATGTAGCATGCAGGGAAATGGCATGATGTGAAGGTGGGGGGGGGGTTGTAGAGCATGCAAGAAAGTTTCTCAAATTAAAGTTTAGGTGGGGTGTCTCGTGAATACTAGGTCAAAGGTCATAATAGAATCTTTTACATTCACTGTTAGAAACATGCTTAAAAAATGGATGGGTAGTCGCCAAATTGTCCTCACAGGAAAAGGGGTGTATATGTATTTTCTTCCGTTGCATAGAGGCAAGTTGTTAACATTCCTGACCAAAATGTGAAAATATCGGTGGGAGTTTTACCTCAAAGGTAAAAGTTAATAGGTCAAAGTTTCAATTTTACAAAATGCACCACTTGAGTTGAAAATTTGTTGGGATGGTGCTTATAACATTTTAAAAGTATTTTCAAAATGCTTTTCAATTGACCTGTGGTTATAGTCAAAGGTCATAAGAAAGGTCAAGTTGAAAACATACTCCAATTGCATTGAAATTTGTCGGATAATGCTTAGGACCTAAATATTAAAAGAATACTTCTGCTTCCTATAAATTGGGCTCCAGGATAGCTAGGATTTTTCTTCTTCCATTGGTATCAAAAATAAGTACAAACATTCCCATTATGACATTAGTTAAGGAAAGTATGAAAATACTGGGTATAGGTAAAAAATGGTAATTTGCATTTTACTGTCTCAAAAACATTACAATACTTAAAGAAAACTAGTAATTCCACATAATAGAAACTCAAAAACTGCATGAAAATCAGATATCTAACTTTTGGTGAAAAAATGGATTTTCACCTATCTACACTGTATCTATAGAAATTTAGTTTTGCTGACAACCACACTTATGACATCATTCTGACATATGCTAGGTGGTAGTACTCACTTTTGGTATCAATGGAAGAGAGGAACGTTGGTTATTTTGGACTACCAAAATCAAGTGTCTGTGAAACCTGCATATTACTTAGGCATGTTGGTAATTCACTCTTGGGGGTTGCCTTCCCATCCATCACTTAGAGATAACCTGTACCTTTCCTATACCCAGTAGGTGTTATTTTTGCATGAAAATGGCATAACATTTTAAAAAATTATTGAAAATAATAAATATTATTGCATTTAAATATTCATGTCATTTACCAAAAAGTTTGGCAACTATGTAACACAGGGCCATTAGGGCCATTCTTCAGGAAGTCACACCTGACCAAACTTTATTGCAACCTATCACAAAACAACCAATCTAGCAAAAAGGAAAACATTATATTTGTGGGTTTGGACCAAACCCTGACCAAAAATTTAGGTTTTCCACTTTTGTAGATTGGTTCTTTGTCATGGGGGACAAATAAAGTTAGGCCATGTGTGTGTGACTTCCGAAGAATGGTCCATTAGCAGGCTCTCGTTTTGTATATAAATACAACATCCACAACAATTTCAAATGAACACATCCCACCCCAAAAGTGGTATGAACAGCGTGACTTCAGTAAACGTAGTGGCATTGCATGTTCAGAACTGGTGCGCGATGCTTACAGATGCAGACATGCCCACTAGTACGGATTTTCCGTATTTCGTACGGAAAATGATGCGAAATACGGACGTACGTTTTTCCGGTAAAAAAATACGGAAAATGGTCGCGTAATAAAATAAAAATAAAATTATAAAAAGTCAGAAAATAAGTAAAATACAGAACAATAAAGCCTCAGGAAAGAAAGGCAATCTCTTTCAAAATTAAATAAAAGAAAATAGATTTGAACTATTTTCAATTTATAAGTATGTAAAAAAGTTTCCGACATTGTTTTTCTCCCGACTTTCGGATGTTTCACCCACATTAATATTTTGATTTAACATTTAAACTGCTGCATGCTAAAGGTCTTCTGAAGGTTTTCACAATTTACTTCAATTGTGGCAGAGGGATAGAAATACAAACAAGAATTGTTATAGTAGTTTTGGTTAAAAACTTTCAAAGTTTTAAAACTTAGTGTTTATATTTTAGTGCCACTTAAAAAAAATTCTTTAGGACTTAGTTCCCACGGACGTTCCTAAACGGGGGCTATCAGACAGCGGAGCCCTGTCCATTTTTTCTGGAAAAGCTGATTTTAAAGAAGCTAGCTCATGATGCAGTTCATATGTGACGAGTTAAGCTAGTTTTCAAGTTATGAGCTTTGAAGTTGACTTTAAGTTTGACTGTTAATTTGTGAATGTGCAGCTACACAATATTCTCCATATGGACTGTGTTCATACTAACAGTTCCTTAAATGGGGGACTTTGAGATGACAAACTCTATCCATTTTTTGTGTTCAGGAACGAGGAATTAAAGAGCTTTCATGATGCAGTTGTATGATGATGGCTAGTAAGTTATGATCCTTTAAAAATTTAGAGTTTTAAAATTTCATCTTTGATGGACATTAAAAAATTCTCCATATGGACTTGTTTCCTATGACAGTTCCTTAAAACTCAGGAGAGCTGTCGGACGGCGGAGCTCTGTCCATTTTTTATGGAAAAGCTGTATTTTAAAGAGCTCATCTTGATGCCGTTCATATGTACATAGGTGGCTTGGTTTTCAAGTTACGAGCCTTTAAAGTTAGACTTTTGACATTTAAACTCAGTCATTTATTTAAAACAAACATCGTTGTGGCAAATTAGCCTTTTCACTGCACTGATATTGCTATATACAGACTGTAGGGCAAAAACACTCTGGGGCAAAAATTTACAAATTGTGCAAGGAAATAATGATTTTGTGTCCAAAATACTGATTTTTGGTCTCTGGAATACTGAAAGCTGTAGTCCAAAGTTGGCATGTCTGTTACAGATGCAGCAAAATGGGTCGTCAACGATTCAGGCTAAGCACACTCATATTGTAAAGGAATAGGAGTTGGTGAATATTTTTCTGGTGGATATAATGAAAAAATCATCAACGGTGACCGAAGTATTGCATGAAAGGCGGGACAATTTGACTATATTTGACTTGTGTTGATCATGCGGAAGTACATAACAGCATATCTCAAGTGATTCAATACATGCATAATTAGTTAGATCTCTTGATGGTGGATTCACGTCATGAGCCATTGAATTGGAAAAGTGCACTTGAAAGTGAAAAGGCGGAAAGACTTCAAAAAGTCTGGCATAAACTATTTGATCTCCATGTGCGTTTATTGCAATGGGATGTCAAGTCCCGCCTATTGTAAGAAGCTTTATGCAGAATTGAAAGAAATTGCTCCCATGTTTGACATGCTTGTTGTGCCAAACAAAAACCACTCTTTTATTATTTCATTAAATGATTTTAAACCCTAGGTTCATAATCCTGAATTCTCACCAACCATAACTGTTAACATAATCCTAAACTTCTTGTGCAAAAATCCTTACACTAAACCCTTTACAATAAGCCTATCTCGTAAACCATAGTCTTCCCCCCCCCCCATAGAGAAAGAGGCAGTTTACCTTCTCAAATACATGGTGAATAACTTTTATAACACATTTAGTGGTAAGACTTAAACAAACCCTAGAAGGCAAAAAAATATAGATGTAACAGGGATTAAAAAAAAAATAAACCAGAAATGCAATTTTTTAAAAACTTTCAAAAATCTGACATTATGGGACTTGGATCTGTTATTTCAGCATATTAAGAATAACCACATTTTTGGTAGGGACATACCCCCTTTAACTCCTTATGTAGCCTTAGTTTGGGGACGATGGTTTGGTTGCGTGCACAGGTTTGGCCGCTGGGGCAAGAACATGATCGA